>APFE030663549.1:168108-208108 GCA_000404065.3 Pinus taeda
TCTCTCTCTCTCTCTCTCTCTCTCTCTCTTAAATTTAATCCTATTGTATTGTGTTTAAGAAAGAATCTAAATTAAAAAAACTCAATTGGTTGTTAAATATTAAACATATATTTTGGATCAATCATGTCAAAGAAAATACAATAATGAAAACCTTAAGAATCATTCATTATCCTTGCTCTATTATTGTTAGTCACTTTTCTTACTCTAATTTCTTGGTAATGGCAGAAGTGTCCTCAGACACATAATTTTATTAATAAAAAAAAATAATTACATAGTATGAGTTTGCAAGAGTTTACACCCAAACAACACAAACACTCTTGCAATGAGCTATTTATAAGCTCCATGTCCTAACTACCTCTAATTATGGATCACTTATTAAATAGCAAGTGTCCATTTTCAATAAATGCTATTCAATCCAGCTAGCTAACAAATCTCCTAAAATAGAGCCTAAGATAGGACACATTTGGAGAGTCATATCTAGTTACAACAATATGCTAATTCTAAAAGTCTCCATTAAATAATTAAACATTCTAGAATAATAATTATTAATTTAATATCTTTAAATTAAATAATTATTTTTTCTAATTTTACTAACCTATGGTTAAAAATGTATTTTTGGATCATCTAACATTCCCCCCTATGATCCAAAGATACATTACAACAGATACCAAGTTCATCTCTGAACTTAGTAAATTTTATTCTGCCAAGCGGTTTCGTGAAAATGTTGGAGATCTGATCTTCGGAAGGATAATAAACTGGCTTGAGGACATCTTTGGCAATGAGAGATCTGATATGATGATACTTGGTGTCCACATGCTTTGTCTTTGAATGAAAAACTAGGTTCTTGGAAAGTTTGATGGCTGACTGGCTGTTAATGAATAATGATGTAGCTTCTACCTGAGAAATGCCCAAGTCCTGCAAAATTCTGCGCAACCAAACAATTTCACATGCTGCTTCCCATGCTGAAATGTACTCTGCTTCTGCTGAAGAAGTGGCCACTATAGCTTGTTTCTTACAACTCCAAGATACTGCTGCTGACCCCATGTTCATTAAATAACCTGATGTTGATGCTCGATCATCAATACTCCCAGCAAAGTTGACATTGGAATATCCACCAAGTACAAAAATTTTAGTCTTCGTGTAAAGAAGACCAAAATCTTTTGTTCCTTGGATATATCGAAGAACTCTTTTGGCTGCATTCCAGTGGCTGTCTCGTGGTTCCTGCATAAAACATGAAAGAATACTGACTGCATAGGATAGATTAGGACGAGTATTTGTCAAATAAAAATCAAGCTGCCAATCAACTGTCTGTAAGTTGTACTGTCCACCTTTCCCCCCCTTCAAATTTTGAAAGTTTCAAGTTTTCCTCCATGGGGGTGAGAACGGGTTTGCAATCCTGCATTCCAAATCGCTGAAGAACCTCTGCTGCATACTTATTCTGAGAATGAAAATATGATGTGGACGTTGGAAGACTTCAACTCCAAGATAGTAGTGAAGTAATCCCAAATCTGTCATCTTAAAACCTGCATGTAACTCCTTTTTCACCTGTGCAATATGATCATCGTGGTTGCCAGTAATGATCAAATCATCTACATACATAACAAGAATGACCAGATATTTTCCCTGTTGTCGCACATACAAAGTATCATCAGATTCACTTTGTTGAAAACCAACTTTCTTAAGGTATTCATCCATCTTTGCGTACCAAGCGCGGGGAGCTTGTTTGAATCCATATAAAGCCTTGATCAATTTGCAAACTATATGTTCTTGTCCTTCAACTTCAAAACCGAGTGGTTGGGTCATATACATTTCCTCCTGTAAATCCCCGTCGAGAAAAGCACTTTTCACATCCATTTGATGAACTTTCCATCCTTTTTGAGTGGCCAATGCAAGTATTAATCGGATGGTGTTCCATTTTGCTGTAGGAGCAAAAGTTTCTTCATAATCAATGCCTTCCTGCTGTGCAAAACCTTTTGCGACAAGTCGCGCTTTATACTTTTCAAGTTCTCCCTTTTGATTATACTTAATTCTGTAAACCCATTTGCATCCTATGGGTTTAACATTTGCTAGACAATCAACAAATTTCCAAGTGTTGTTATCAATTACTGCTTGATATTATTCAATCATAGCTCGTTGCCATTCTTTATGTTTTACTGCTTCTTTATATGTGGAAGGTTCATTAAAATCATTTGCTATTAAGGAAAATTTGCCTTCACTTCTATGTGCCCTTCGGGTGCCTGTTTTATTCTGCTCATCAGGCTTTACATCTTTCAAAAGTTGAACTGCCCATTTTGGTAGTTGGCACTCACTTGTGTGCGCTTCTGTAAAGTATCCATCATTGCAAAGAGGATTAATATAAACTGATGTCCGTCGTTCAGGTGAAGAGTGTGGAGAATCACTGTCAGAAGAACTGCTGCTGCTTGGAGATGCAGATGAACTGCTAGAAGACTCAGATGATGTTGTTGATGTAGATGGACTGCATGACTCATCTTTAGAGGAAGGAAAATCAAGTTCATACCAATTTGGTGAAGTTGGTTGACTTTGCATTTTTCCATTTCTTTTACTTCCTTTAGTTTCTAACTTGTGAAGAAGATTTTCAATTTCTTGAGCACTTTTACTCTAAGTTTCATCAAAAATGACATCCCTGCTCACAATGAATTTTCCATTGGTCAAAAGACGATACCCTTTCTTCTCATTAGAATAGCCAATCATTGTGCATTTTAAACTTCGTGAGTCAAGCTTAGTTTGTTTTTCTTTCGGAACTAAGGCATAACAAACTGACCCAAAAACTTTAAGATGTTTAACTCGAGGTTTGAAACCAAACCAAGCTTCATAAGGTATGATTCTGTCTAAAGAAGCAGTTGGAGATCTGTTTCTTAAGTAGACAGTTGTATGAATTGCTTCCGCCCAATATGTTGGACTTAACCTCTTGAAAGTTAACATGGATCTCGCCATTGCTAACAAAGTACGATTCATTCTTTCGACTACTCCATTTTGCTGTCGAGTGTAAACATTAGTGAGATGTCGTCTTATGCCATTTTCACTGCAATAAATTTTGAATTCATTTGAAGTGAATTCTCCCCCATTATCCGTCCTGAGTGTACCTATATTTTCTTTGACTTCATTTTCAACAATTTGGCGAAAAATTTTAAACTTATCAAATGCTTCTGACTTGTTCTTCAAAAAGTAAACCCAAGAAATTTTGCTGAAATCATCAATGAATAGTAAGAAATATTTGCATCCACCAAAGGAAGTTTGTAGTGGTCCACAAACATCACTGTGAACTAGTTGTAGCCGCCTGTTTACACGCCATGAACTTATTGGAAAACTTTCTCGACTTTGTTTGCCATAAATGCAAGCTTCATATTTTGCGTTTTCCCTTTTGAAAGTGGGAAGTCCTTTAACCATTCCTTGTTTCTGCAATTGAGAAAGACTCTCAAAATTCAAATGTCCATATCTTACATGCCATAGTCTTATAGGTGAAATACCTGTAGTCACTGCCCCTACAAAATCATAATGCTTTAGAATAACTATCCCTTTCATCTGTAACAGTTTTCCATCTTCATAACTTGTCATGATTGTTTTAAAGTTTTGTTGGACTGAATTAATCTTGTCTAAACCATCTTCCATAATCACCTGATGTCCTGCTTGTCGAATCGTGACTAAAGAGAGCAAATTTTTCTTAAAATTGGGTACATACCATACATTGGAAATCATTTTTTCTCCAATGCCAGGGAGAAAAACGTTTACTCCTCCTTTTCCATAAGGAGTATGTTGGCAATCTTGAAAATTCTAGAAAAAATCACGTCGACAAGTCATGTGCTGAGTTGCCCCAGAATCCAAGATCCAAGCATGTTCATAGTCACTTCTAAGATGGGATGAAAGTTGTGATGCTGGCGAGGAAGTAGAAACATATTCTGAGTTATCTTCATCTTGATCATTGGCAAATTGCACTGAATGCTGCTGAAACTTGGGAATTTTATTAAGTGAAGTTCGACAATCTTCAGCATAATGGCCAACTTTATTACATCTTCGACACACAATTTGACTTAAGTCTCTTCCTCCTCCTGAAGATTGTCCTCTGCCTCTGGTTTGACTTCTATGTTGAGATTGTCCTCTACCTTGATTATTGTTTCCTTCTCCTTGAAAATTGTCTCTTCCTTGGTTGTTTCCTCTACCTTGAAAATTATTCCTTCCTCCTCTGTTAAAATTGTTTCCTCTGCTTTGGCTTCGTCCTCGACTTTGTACATTATGTGCTGCTTGATTTTGATTCCCTCTGCCTCTACCTCGAGAACTAGTGCTGGCCTCTGTGAGAAAAACATCTTCACCAACTTTCTTCTTCCCAAAATTTTTATCATGTTGAGTCAACATTTCACAAAGTTCATCAAACTTTAGTTTCTCTAATTTCCTAGTTACTTGTAGAGTCTCGAAAAAACTTGTGTAGGAAGAAGGAAGTCCAACAATTACAATTGTGACCATAAAGCTATCATCAATTGCGGGAAAACCAACATTAATAATTTCTTGCCTAATATTATTAAGTCTTGAGATATATTCAAGAACATCACCGCCTTTAGTTAATTTTTGTTGCAACAATTTTAATTGTAGATCAACTTTCTTTTATTCAGGCTAAGTATCAAAGAGGTCTTTAAAAGTTTTCAAAGCAGACCATGCATCTGTAGCATTTTCTATATGGACATACATTTCATCATTCACAGAAGATTTAATAAGAGCTAAGGCTTTAGCATTCTTGATTTCCCATTTTGCTAGTGCAGCTGCATCTGTGGGTTTATTCGGCTTAACATCTCCATCACATATTCCCTGCCATAATTCATTGTAAATGAGAGTGATTTCGATGAGACGATGCCATGTTTTATAAGATTTTGTGCCTTCAAGTTTGTTAGAATCAGAAAACAAATTAATCAACTAAGACATTGTAGCGTTGAAGCGTTGCACCAAGAATCAGAACAGAAATGACAAGATAGTCAACACAACACACTACGCGAAAAAAATGATCTATCGGGGCTTGGCCTTGACCCTCGAATAGTCGTCAAAACAGGAGAAAATTAACTGAGCTTTACACTTGGCTCTAGTCAATTTCTCAAATTTTACAGGGCAACTTTCAAAATTTGAATTTTACAATGGTGCTTTTGCACAATCTGGTAAAAAAAGTTACCCCCCCTCAAAGTAAAATTACTTTGAGTTACAATGTGATGATCCCAAAAGAACTTCTTAAAAACAAATTACCCAACACACCTTATCTCTCCAATTTACAAATTACGAATAAAACTCCTTATTACTCCAAAAATTTACTTGCCCAAACATTTATAAATAACCCCTACACCTTATTACTCCAAAAAATACAATTTAGTAGTACATCTTATTACTCCACAAAATTACAAACAATAATTCCCAAAATACAAAAACTCAAATATCTCTCCAAAATAAACTATTCCTTGTCTCTCCAAAAATTTACAAAATTAAAATAAAATATACCTTATCTCCAGGTCCAGAGATCGAACTGCATCAAACTTGTGTTCATCGCGATTTCACGTAGCAGTTCCAGAGAGAATTCCATGGCAACAACGACAAAATCGATAATTTGTTCCATTTTGGAGGGCCTTTTGTAGAGCCTCCACTTATTGCTCCGATTTTGGAAACATTGCTATTGTTTCTGATGCCTGTTTATTGAGAAAGCATGGCGAGACTTATTCAAAAAAGGGTACACGCAAGTTGGAGGGCTTCAACCCTTTGGTGTTTCCTTTCTATTTGTAGGTTGGGATACGAATTATGGTTTCCAACTTTATATGAGTGACCTGAGTGGAAATTATGGAGGATGGAAGGCTACAAGGATTGGTGCAAACAATCCAGTTGTGCAGACTATGTTGAGACATGAATACAAGGATGATCACGTTGTCTGTGCGGTTGCTAGAATCATGGCAGACGCAAACATTGTGATTAATAATACCAGAGTTCAGGCACAGAGATACACCTTTGCATACCAAGAGCCCATACCTAAGTACAGTTGGTTCAAGCACTCTGTGATATAAAGAAAGGGTACTAGCGACCTTGAGGTCTCAAAATCCTCCGCTAGTAATAAGAGGGCTTGCCTCCGATGCGTTGGCTACCACAAAGATCAAACTTGACGAAGTCGGTATTGTTTCATGAATCTCATATCAGCACTTACGCAGAAGGGTGATAATATACTCCCCTGGTAGGCCAACTACATAGCAAGGGTCTATTGGCTCAAATTTGAATGGGAGAAATGCCAAAATATGATTCCTTTGAAGATGATGCTGTGGATTTTGTTAATGGTAGTAAATATGCGTCCGCTGCACCAGAAAGCGCCTCAGTGAAGTCATCGCCTGGTTTCGTCAGCGCATTGTAAAATTTCTCTTATCTCTCGAGCAATGGAAAATTTATTGAACCAGTTATGCAAGAAATCACAAAAAATGGTTGCCGCAAATTTGTTCAAAACACTTCCCCCCTTATCTCGTGAAAACATAGTGCAAATTTTTGACAATAATAAAAAAGTGATTTTTAGATTTAAAAATCTAAAATCAATAATAAAACTCCCTTTCCTTTTAAACAAAAAGCTAGACAATTTCCATACCAATCATTTGTTGATCAATTCAATGGAGTTTTCCAAGAACTTGTAGAGCTGGAATCTCCTCTTCACATCAGCTGCATTATTGGAGCTCTGATACCACAATAATGGCAGAAGTGTCCTCAGACACATAATTTTATTAATCAGAAAAAAAAATTACATAATTGATTTTGCAAGAATTTACACCCGAACAACCAAACACTCATGCAATGAGCTATTTATAAGCTCTATTTCCTAACTACCTCTAATTATGGATCACTTATTAAATAACAAGTGTCCATTTACAATAAATGCTATTAAAAACCAACTAGCTAACAAATCTCCTAAAATAGAGCCTAAGATACGAACACATTTGGAGAGTCATATCTATTTACAACAATATTCTAATTCTAAAGTCTCCATTAAATAATTAAACATTCTAGAATAATAATTATTAATTTAATATCTTAAATTAATAATTATTTTATTCTAATTTTATAACCTATGATAAAAGTGCATTTTTGGATCATCTAACAATTATTCCTTTCAACTCTTGCTTTCTTATAAAAGCAAAAAACATAAAAGTTATCAAAGATTTTATTTTGAAAAGCCAAAAATAAATTCTAAACCATTATTTTCCTAAAAAGCAATATGTTACAAAATTGGAAGAGGTTATCTCCTAGGAAAAGCATTTTTTCAAAAATTGTCCATTAATGGGCAAAGAATCCTTCTTACCTGACAAGTCTTATATAAGAAACGTTGATTGTCCAATTTTTTTAAATGATTTGAAAAGGGCCAAGCCATAGTCTTTGGAATTTGGTATGTCTACCTTTTTCCTCGTGTGATTTGTCCCATTTCAAAACCAAGTCACCTACTTCAATTCTTTTTTGACTGGCAGAAGTTGTGTCAAAAGAATCTTTGACTAATTGTTGATGATGGATGTGGGTTGCTTTAGCCTTTTCTCTTTCTTCTTCAAACTTGAGAATTTGAAATTGTCTAGCCTGGAGAGAAGATGAAGGATTTTCATCGATGAATTGTACTAGGGAAAGAGATGGGATCGCTGTGTTTGTGGGATGAACAACTTCTTTTCCATAAACTAAAGAAAAAGGAGAAGAACCAATCGAGGCTTTCACAGTAATCCTGTCTGCCAATAGAGAAAATGTTAATGCTTTGTGTCAATTCCTGTGATTTTGATCAATATTCCTTTTGATAATTCTGATTAGGTTCTTGTTTGTTTATTCTACTAATCCATTACCTTGAGGATAATAATTGGCTGAATATTTCAACTTGAAACCTCGCTAAAATTCTACCATTGTATTTCCAGAAAAGTAAGATGCATTGTCAAACATTAAAGATGAGGCTAATCCAAACCTGGTAATTATATACTGATCAATGAAGTTTGTGATGTTTTCTGTATTAGCAATCTTTAATGGGACAACTTCTACCCACTTTGTAAAATAATTAGTAGCTATAAGGATGTACCAATGCTGTTTGGAAGAGTTAGGAACAATCTCACCGATTATGTCTAATCCATATTGTTTGAATGGTTGTTCGATGTTAACTGGTTGTAAATTGAATTCTGGCTTTATTTCTCTTATGACTGTGGTTTGACATGTTTTGCACTTCCTTGCATATTCATGTGCATATTTAAATACCGTTGGATAATAATATCCTGCATGGAGGATTTTGTGAGCTGTGGTATTTCCTCCAAAATGTCCTCCAGCTGGTCCATCATGTAATTCCTGCATGACCTTTTCAGCGTCAAGTTTCTCAAGGAATCTTAGCAATACTGAATCATAATTTTTCCTAAACACTACATCAGTGACTAGCTCATACTGATTTGATTTCAATCTTAAAGCTCACTTTGTTTTAAAATTAAGATGCATAGGAGCATATCCATTTTTAGATAAAATTTCAAATCAGCATATTGTGATTGTGTATCATTGAGGCTTACCTCTATCATTTGCACTTCATTACCTTGATCTTCTTCTGGTGGTAACTGGGAAGCTCCTATTAACATCCTGCAAAAACCTTGGCCCCTAACAATTTTAGCTGGCTGGATTTTGTGCATCATATTCTTGGAGTGCAGTTACCCAATTAGCTCTTTTCTCCCCTACTTCTCTTTGGATCAATAGTTGTCTTACTGTAGGGTAGGGTACAACTATCTTTGTATGGGTTTTAAGAAGAAAAGGTCTGAAATGTTTCAAAGTTTTAAAAACAACAAATTCTTGTTTCTCGACATTTGAATAATTTAATTCGACGCCTTGCAAGTTAGAAATAAAAAAGGAAATGGGTGCCTCGATATTTTCGTCATTCAGCTGTGTTAAAACTGCTACATATGATGTATTAGATGAAAAAGTATATAATACAAAAGGTTTGAGAAAGTCAGGGGTCGTCAATGAAGGAGCATTAATAATGGATTTTTTAATCAACTAGAATGACTCTCTTTCATCTTTGTTCCATTTGAAAACTACGTTTTTTCTTATCATTGCTTGAAGGGGTAGGACAATTAGTGAAAAATATGGAACAAATATTTTTACAAAATTTATTTGGCCTATAAATGATTGCATGGTTTGTTTGTTGTGTGGGAGAGGAATATTTTCAATCTCTTGGATTCTATCAGGATCAATGTAAATTCCTTTATTGGATACTATAAACCCAAGGATTTTGCCTTATGGTAAAGCAAAATAAGATTTTTTGGGCTTTAAGGAAATGCCATATTTCTTGCATCTTTTGAAAATGTGCTTTAGGTTGCTTAAATGATTGTTCCTATCCTTAGAATAGACTATGATGTCATCCAAGTAAATAAGAACTGATTTATTAGTTAGAGCTCTGAAGGAAATGTCCATAGCACATTCAAATGTGGCACTAGCATTAATGAGTCCGAAAGGCATCTTCTGATAGGCATATGTTCGCCATTTGGTCCTGAATGTTGTCTTTAATTTGTCATCTAGATGCACAAGAATATGATTATATCCTGAGAATTCATCTAGAAAAGACATTAATTTGGAACCTGCAACTGATTGCAATATCTGTTCCGTAGTAGGCAAGGAAAAATGATATTTTTGACAAGCTTTATTCAGGTTTCTAGAATCAATACAAATTGTAATATCACCATTCTTTTTCCTTACAGGTACCATATTCGATACGCACTTAGAATGTCTAACTCGAAATGTATATTGTATTCCTTTGTATCTGAGATTACCAATGTTTTTGAGGCAATTGGGGAATTTGGAGGAATGGGATTGGTTTGGCTAGTCTTAGATTTCTTAGCTATTGTTTTCTCCTTTGAAGGAGTAGCAGCGTTTTGCTTTTGATTTGTGAAAGACATGTCAGGAGAGTTTTTACTTCTTGTAGTCATTGGCATTGCTTGTGCCTCTTCTTTAGTTGGGAGGATGAAATCCCACATCCCATTTAGTTCAATTTCTTCTTCCATTTTAGCTTCCTCTTAGTTTGGTGAATATTCATCTGCTTCTTGGTTAGACTTAGCATTTGAAATGGTGTTTGGGGGTTGTGATGTAGAAGAAGGGTTCCTTTGGAATGATTGAAAGGGTTTCTTGGGAGTAGAGGGTTATGCGACTTGTTTTTTAATTTCGACCATTTCGTTAGACATTGTTCTTAAGACTTTCTGAAGGCCTTCAAGATCGAAAGGGTCCTTTGAAGCTTTCTTCTTAGAGTCATCCTTAAATATTACTTTCTTTGAATTCCTTTCATCTTTTTGTGATCTCTTTTTGAAGGCTATGATTCTTCTTTCTACAGACAGGGTTTCTTTCATGTTTTCTATGAGGGTAGCCTTATTGGTTCTATCTACAAAAATCACAATATTAGAAGGAAGAGATGATATATATCATTCTATTTGTACATCTATAATAGGTTTAGAGGTAGCTGGGATTTTATTTAGCAATTTGTTAAATCTAGAGTTGAAATCTTTGATCTTTTCATCTGGATTAGCTTTCAGATTAGAAACATCATTGATCAAGGATGCTATGGTCCTATAATCACCAAATTTTGCAAGAAATACTTATTGAAAAATATCCCAATCTCTAATTGAACCCGCTGGAAGGGAAAAATACCAAGACCCAACAGATCCTTGGAAAGTATAAGGAAACAGTCTGATTACAACATTTTCATGTGAAACTCCATTGAGATTCATGGCTAACATAAAATTATTTAGATATTCTTCGGCCGGGAGAGCATCGTCAGGATTATACTTAGGAAACCATTTTTTTGGGTTTGCTGCGAGTGCATTTGGATTTGCAACTAGGATAGCACCAGGATTTGTCCAAGGTTGATTAGTCATAACTTGAGCTGGGAATTGAGAAGATGGGAAGGTTGGTCTAGAAGTAGGTAGAGATGGCGAAGAAATTACTACTGGTTAGTACTATTAATTGTAGTACTAATTAGAGAAGCGGATAGGTGAGAAGTCGTGGATGGAGTAGAAGTGGATGATGAGGTGAACGGATGGAAAGGTGATTCGACCTCGCTGACATCTAATTCAGTTGTTGATGAAGTGACTTTCCTACATCGTGGAGGGATGGGGAACTTGAAAGGGGTGATCCCAAGTCTTTCACTTTGCAGTATAGTCAATACACCAGTTTTTTGTAATAAGGAGGTAACACTTTCTTCAGAAACTTCGGGTCTCTCTGGCTTCTCTATAGAAATGGATATATGTTCCAATTTCTGTATTAAAGAACAAACTTCGAGACACTTGGGAGTGTAATCTAGAGAGGGTGGTTTCCTTACTACCTCAGGAGACTAGGGAGATGTTTCTACAACTTCAGAATTCTAATTAGGATATTCTGAATGAGTTTCAGAAGGTGTAGAAATGGTGGAGGGGTTTTGACTCTTATGAATGATTTTTGAATAATCTTTAGGTTTATATGCCATTCAAAATTTAATGCCCTCCTTCTAGCACCAAAATGTTGCAGCCTCATAATTTTGTTGCCAAAACATGGGGGATAACCTCCCAATTCGGACCTTACGACAACTCCTTTTACGTTTAAAGTGGTGGCTTTGACTAGGGATGATGGGACAGTTTCCCAGTGTGGGTTTTAAGATGAGAGTGGGTGGTTTATGAGTGTTTTCAATAGAATAATGATAATCTAAATGACCTATTCTATGATGCAATTCTCTAACTAACGTATTCTAATATAAACCCATGTATTCTTGTGTGGTATGAGATGTACAAAGATATCTGTTTAACATGTGATAATAAAGATTGAACACAATTAAATAGAGATGATAATGTAAAAGATAATTCCTTTGACTAAATAGTTAGTCTAAGAAATTTATAAAATATATCACATATATGATGAGTTATATATGAAAATCACAATTTCAGCTAGGCATCATACAAAAGTGCAATTAACGCTTAACAGAAACAATAAATTTCACATATAATTCATGAAAGTAAAGTTTTGCCACTAATTAAATGTAAACAGAATCAATCATATAAGATAATAGTACCATATGTGTGAAGTCCTGCTCATTTGACAAATGACATACACCAACTTCTTTCTTCAAATCAAATTGTCTCCCAAGAATACAAAAGTGCATAAACAAAGGAAAGTAGTCTGATATCTAAAAGAAATGACCATGTTCCATAATTTCACCAAAGCATTCACAAACTTACAATAGTGCATTCTTTAAAAATGTTTTGATAAAATTCTAGATCCTTCTCTAAATGCATGAGAAGGGTATAAATACTATTCTAACTAATATGCAAAAACAGATTATACAAAATTTGAGAAGGTTTCAAACAACCTTCCTCCTAACTAGGTAACTAACTCCAAAAATAAACAAAGGCTAAATGAATAGAACTAAGAGGATGACTTGCCGTCTGCTAGATTTTCCTTTAAATCGCAAATATCAGTCATCAGTTGAATTTGAGGAGGTGCCTGAAATGTGTCCTGAGATGTCCTATGAAGATCACATTGGTGAGAGGTGGCAACATCTGTTGAGTAGTATGAAAGGAACAATTGAGAGTCATAATCTGGTTGTGTGGCTTAACAAGATACTGTCAATATGACTCCCAGTTGGTCATGGTGAGTTTTGTAATTGCCTCTCTTTGACTGCCTACCTTTTCTTTCATATTTTATACAGAGCATTTAAATCATGCATTTCTTTCGTATTGCCTTCTTTAATGAGATTGGTGGTGAACATGATGTGATTCACTACCTTAATGATATTCTTTGATACCCCGGATACCCTTGCGACTGCTAGCTCGTCCTATTTGATTCTCACATCCCAATCCATGAAGAGAATGTCTTTATGAGTTTCCTCAATCTTAGGTAGATTGGCTTTCCTACCGTCTTCTGTTTCCTACCATTCGAGGAACTCAGAGATTATGGTATTTAAATCGTTAAACTCTATTATCTGGTTGATTGCCTTATCTGTCAGTTGGTCACTAGTAGTCAGATAGGGAGTAATTTGTGACATCTTCTGGCAGAAATACTCCTAATGTTTTACCAGAAGGGATTTTAATTCCAGGACCTCTTTAATAAACTCGTTAGTAGTGGGAACATCCTTGTATCTTTCCATGGATTGCTGCATTTCTTGGAGTTGTATGTTTTTAGTTGATATATTGGCTTCATGGCTTATTTTCAGGACCTCCATGTCTTGCTGCAATTGTACGAGATGCTTAGCCACTTGCCTATTTTTCTTACTTTCTCAGCCTCGAGCTCTCGTTCGAGCTGCACAATCCTCTACTCTTTTTCCCTTAGTACGGTAGAGACTTCAGTATCCTTGTCCATAGTGGCTGATGCATATGCTCCTACGAACTATGATTGTCTAGTCAAGTTCTTGGCTGGATTAAAAAGAATTTCCTTCCAAACAACATCCATCAGCTCGTTTCCAAGTGGGAATTCAGGTGGATCTACCCTTCTCCTTTTTCTATGCCTTCTAACTACAGTCTTGTGGAGAGGGCTATAAAACACATCAAGTGGAGGTATTTCAGTTACTTTCAAAACAATTTATGGTGTGGGAAGAGCAAGGATAATTTCAGTACGCTGGGACGTTGTCGCTTGTTCCTCAATAGGCGTGGACTATTCACTGATAGACTTGGGCTCTTAATCCTTATGAACATGCATATGAGTTTTACATTCCTCTGTTTCTTGGGTATTTGTGGCTTTGGGAGTGCCTTGCAATTTCTGATTAAAATGATCCCACTCTTGCTCCAAAGTACTGCCTTTGACCTTTGAACTGATCTCTGTAGTCGGGTTGCTCATCACTTGTTTCTCAGCTAACCTCCTACTAGACTCAGCTGTGTTGTCTGTGTCTTGGGGTTTCCTTGTGTCTGGAGTCTTCTCAGTGTTTAGTTGAGAGTCTACTTGAGAGCTAGGACCTCCACTATCAATAGTGACACTTGGTGTAGGCTTATCTTGGGGCTTTAATAGATGCATTGGGATCATCTGGAGCCTCTCATTTTTGAATTCCAGAAAATTCGAAAATCTTCAGGTTTTAGATTCACCTTTGCCCATTTGAATGCTTTTTCGAAGGATACTGATGACTATAACAAGTCTTAAAAATATTTATCTTCATGGTTGTATGGCTTGAGCTTTACTCCAATAGTGACATTATATGCTACTTTGTTTGGATCAAATTGCCTCTTATGAAATGTATGAAGCCTAAGGGTTTCCATATGTGCTGATGCCTTAGTAGCATGAAAATAATTCGATAAAGAAAAAGAACCACATTTGATAGGGAAAGGGGGCCATAATGACTTCTTGCCGTCTTTGAGAACTTTAGTCAGGCCTCTTCCCACTGTTTGGTAGGAAATCTCTCTTACTAATAATTTATCAAAAACATTTAAAAGAAGGACATGTGGATTAGTTTTGCTACCAAAAACCCTAATGTAGGTGAACCATTCTTCAATGAAATATTTGTTACTATCCTATGAAGGAAAGAACAAGAAGCATCTCTACATTGAAGTCCTGAAGGCCTTGTTGAGTTAGCTGTTGCTCTTATAACACTGACTTTAGGATGTTCATCCTCCAACCTATTGTAAATAACTTCCCAAGCATTTGCGCCTCCTGCAGCATCACAAACTATATCAGCGAATAGGAGAAATCTCTGTAAACTCAAATTCAACAATGGCCTGCTTGCTTTGTTTCTGCATCACCTTTCTTAGTGACATGTCTTTTGTTGCTTGCTTGAAATAGACAAGATATATCAACGCAGACAATATCCGGTAATTAATACTGAAAGCTTCTCTAAAATGACTTTGGATCATGAGAAAGGTTTAATAAGATACTCGATGTTAACTACCCATAACCTGGAAAATGATTATCCTTCCTCGGGTCGCTAAATATTTATTAACATGTCAATTCGGTCGTTTTGGTATTTAAAATGTAATTATTTCACATGTTTTACCACTCTTAATCGCGCATTGCAATCTTTAAAGGGATAGAGTATAGTGCTACCAGATGCATCAAGCGAAATGTGATTGCGGATATCGCGATATCACATTTCGCAAATCACTAACGATCATTCTAATGGCACGGTTAAGTTTCCTGCGAACTCTGCGAAGTGTGAAATGTGATTGCGAAATGACAAGGTGCTATTATTGGGTTATCGCAGTGGGAGACCTAATCGCAGATCACAATTTTTTAAAGGTGTTTTAAGATAGTCATGCAGAAAAGTGCAATTTGCGATTTGCGATGTGGATTTCATCCTTAGTTTGTTTTGCAAGTTTTTTCTAGGTATTTTCTTAGAGTTAGGTATTATTATCCTAAGCATAAAAATTTAAAAGGGTCCCCATTTATAACTCTAACCATAGCTATTGTTATTTATAAATTGGGGGGGGGGGGTTGTTTCGGAGTACAACAAGATGGTGTGTTATTTTCTTGTATTTTTCAATTTAGTTTCAATTATTTCTTTGTTTTCACACATTAATCCATAAACATTAGAATATGGAATCTAAAATAAAACAATGCATAATAAAGGATTTTAGAGTATTATAAGATCTATTGTGATGAACTGCTATAATGGAATATCCATGACAATATATAGATCATTACCTCATTGATATGGAATTTCCAATTTTCTCTATGACTGAAAAACCTCACACTACTTTGATTTGATCTTTTATTTTCCCTATATCTCGTTGAAAGAGTCTCATTAAGGGTAAATAACCTTGATCTATATGTAGAGAATGACCTCACATATTATTATGTCTACCAATGTGGAATTCATCACTTGAAAATTCTTCTTACAATGTTCTTCTAGTAACCTACTCTGCTTCTATATAATTTTCTTAGATAATCGTATAATACAATCATTTTACTTGAAGTAGGTTCTACAAAACACCTTTGCAATTTTTTTTTTTTGGTTTCAAAATCCAATTTATTAGATAAAGAACTAGTTTGAATTTTGTAATGAGTAGAAGATACCAATATTTATTAATCATTGTGAGGGATGAAAAAGAATAGGTGAAAACCTTTTGACACTCAAAATATATGGTGTTAACATGTACCTTTAATTTTTCTTTTAAGGTTGTTTTTTTGTTTATTTTTTTAGGTCTATGGGACTTTTGACATTATATATTTTTTGTTAAATCTTTTCCATTTTAGTTTATGTAATTTATGAATATACGTACATGAAAGGAACATTATGTTCACATACCAACCCCTTAAATGTCATTATGTTGGTGGGGTGTATGTAAATTTCACAATTTTCCACAAACCCACTTTTCTAAACATAAAAAAATATCCAATATAGGGTTGCAAGCTAGTTCTAGAGAAATAAAAAGAGGGTTTTTGTAGGCGAATACCTTACACAAATTCCCTAATAGAACACAAAATTTACAAAACATAATGTTGCTAGGGAATTATTTTAATTACATTCGTCTTCCATTAGGGAAGTATAGCAACCCAGATTTGGCCATTAATATTTAATTCACCTATCTTCAATTTACACCCCTCATTAGACTACTTGTTTTCTTCTTTGTTGAAATCTCTTAGGACATGGAGATATGTTTTGGATGGGATATCTTTCACAATTTTCCTAATTCTCTTCATGATTTTTTCCTTAGGTTTCTCCTTTGGGAAGCAGTGTTTGACCAGATGATGCAATATTATGAGATAATCTCCCATAACTATAAGTGCATTTGCCTGATGTTCGTTGGCTAAAAAAATTCCTTGGTAGGTACCATATATCTTTGCTTGATTATTTGTCATATAAACAAGACCCCATGAGTACCTTTACACTTTTTCCTCCTTGGTTCCATAGAGTACCCTTCCCCCTCATACCACCCATGGTCCTTCAAAGCTTTCTAATAATTGTACTCTTGCTCCATTTCAATCTTGAAGAAAGAAGTTATGGCACTCTAAATTTCTCATGTATTGCCTATTTACTACATTATCATGCCTATGTGGCATCCCTTTCTAACCTAGCATGACATGTGTTAATTAATGTGGCATAGCCATTTCTACCATCAAAACAGCAAAGTCACTTTAGATTTCCAATAAGAAAATTATTTTAGTGTTCTAAAAGAAAAACTCTTTCAGAGCATTGAGACACTTATTTCCATCATTGATGGGTGAGTTCCTCTTCCAATCACTAAAATCATAATTATTTTAGCTTATAGATACTAATTCATTTTTCTTGAGAAAATAAGTTATTTTTATTCTGTTAGAGCCTAAATATGCCTTAGGCTAAAGGAAGGAAAATTCAGGATAACCACAAACCACGCTCAGTCTAGTAGCTAGCCCTACCAGAACAGGGGAGGGCTCTCTCCGGGTCACACTCAGTAAAAATAAACAATAGGGTCTGAGATAACTCAAAATGAATACTGATTTTAGGCTAGTAAATAAATATGAAAGAGATAATTTAATGAATGACTGAATTTTCAGAGCTGTATGGGACAAAGGACAACATGAGCGGAGAAATTAAATCAAAGACACAGAGTATTTCATGGGGCAAGATAACTAGGAAGTTTAACAATCAAATTGAAATAATATGGAGTGGAAAGACTTTTTAGAGGTTGAATTAAATCTGGTAGAAAATTGTTGTAATGTCTCCCCTGGCTTTCTTTTCAGCTAGTTATACCCTTCTATAATCAAGAAAAGGTTCTGTCCAATCACCCACCTGTCGAGGAAAGCTTTGACGAACTGCTGGAAATCTGAGATGCTCGCATCAGGCAGGGTTTTGAACCAACTCTTGACTTTTCCTTCCAAAGAAAGAGCAAAAAGCCTAATACTAACATCTTCATCATCAACCTCAAAAAGGTATAGAAAAGTCTCAACATTCTGCACATGTTGCTTAGCGTTGGCATTCTTACATTCACCGTCAAATCTCGGAAAATATAGGTAATAATTTGCAGGGAAAGCATGAAGTACAGAAGGTAAAACAAGAGGTCTATACCTATCTGGGACTATAAAAGATGTAGGAGTATATACAAGAGCTACAGAATCAGTTTTGGTTTCTTTAGGCTCATCTCTCTGAAGGGAGTCATCATAAGATGTGGGAAAAGTAAGGAGGCCATGATCAGAGGGAAACTCAGTATTTACACTTTTTGAATAGGTTAAGTGAGGATTTTGATCACCTTTATCATACAACAAAATCCGAAAAACTTTTAGGATAGCTTCAAGAACAACAAAGACGTAATTTGCAAGAAAGAAAACTAGATCCTGAATATCATTCGACTTTGGATACCTAACCTTTGTGTAAGATCCTTCCATTTTCTCAGAGAAAGAGTTAGTTCTCCAGTGGAGTCTCTACATTGAGTTGGATTCACCAGGTGAATGATTTCAACCTTGCTATGTCTGATCGTTGTCCACCATCAA
The DNA here is from genome assembly GCA_000404065.3 of Pinus taeda. NCBI lineage: Eukaryota > Viridiplantae > Streptophyta > Pinopsida > Pinales > Pinaceae > Pinus > Pinus taeda. The sequence continues at coordinate 186,475 of APFE030663549.1, forward strand.
CAATCAGATCTAACTTGATACATGTACTGGGGTGATTGTTTAGATCAGATGTTTAGTTTATAAACTAGACCAGAGTTTGACTGAAGTAGCTTTTATCTACTTCCGCTAATGCAAAGCAAAAGCATTTCGAAGGCTACCTGGCTAACTTCAGGCTCTGTCTGTAGTCTACAAAGCCAAACAATGAAAACAAAATTTCTTCCCCAGTGGAGTCGCCACTATGTTAGAGCTTAAATCTGCCTTAGGTTGAAGGAAGGCAAAATTCAGGATAACCACAAACCACCCTCAGTCTGGTAGCTAGCCCTACCAGAACAGGAGAGGGCTCTCTCTGGGTCACACTCAGTAAAAATAAACAATAGGGTCTGAGATAATACAAAATGAATACTGATTTTAGGCTAGTAAATAAATATGAAAGAGATAATTTAATGAATGACTGAATTTTCAGGGTTGTATGGGACAAAGGACAATATGAGAAGAGAAATTAAATCAAAGACACAAAGTATTTCATGGGGCAAGATAGGCAGGAAGTTTAGCAATCAAATTGAAATAATATGGAGTGGAAAGACTTTTTAGAGGTTGAAAAGGGCATAATAAATGAATCCTTTTCAAACGGAAGAAGACACACAGAGCATAAATGCTTTCCCAAGGCAGAGAAATAAACTGGATTCTACCTTTCTTACTTAAAAGCATTCAATTAGAAATGATTATGAATGAACGGTAAAACATAACAAGATACATATGAAACATAAATAAGAAACGTATGCTAAACTCATACCACATGAATCTCATGAATTAGAGCTACATCATTTCATTAATTCTTTTCCAGAACTGTACAGTGAAACGCTGGTTTTTCTTCCACACTTTTCACAGAACTCATACCCTTTACAATTGATTTACAATAATAAATAAGCCCCCATGTGAGAAAATCGATCGACCCAAAAAAAAAGGAATTGTTTAATAATTAACTAATAAAAGCTGAAAAGCCAACCACCTGTTCGGAAAAGGAGCAACGTTACATATAAAATCTGTTTGATGACCAATGAGTAGGCAGAACCTCTAGCGTAGACCTTCTGAATTGTAACTGAAGACAAAAATAAACCTCCAATCCTATTTCTCTACTATGGTTGATGTCTTCGTTTTAAATTTAGGCGTCCGGTCTTTGACTGTTCGCTTTCCTTTTTGCCGTTTGAATAAACACTGTCTTTTAATAAAAAATGGTTTTGAAATAAGATTTTGCCTTTAATAAAGGGAAAAATGTATTGTCGATGAACGATCCAAGCTACAATTTTGCTAAACTCAATAATTTCTCCTTCAATACCAGCGAACACATATCCATTTTCTTAAAATCCCATTTTCTTTGTAAAAATGATAAGCTCTTTGTGCTTTCAATTTGAAGAAATTAGTTGTGTCACCTTGTTTGATGATTTGAGAGGATGGTATAAAAGTTAAGAGCTTAGAAATGTAGTTTCCACTGGCTGTATTGACCTACGTACCATTTTTACCAGCGCATTTTTTCTCCATCCTTTGAAGTAATTAGTCACTGGTACAAGAAACTTAATGCCTCCTTTACCTCTAGTTTGTGAAGCGTGTTCCTTCATGAATAAAAACAATGATACGACACACCTGCCATTAGGGAGCATAGGAAATTGAGTTAGTTTGAAATTTTGATGATGCGGTGGTGAAAAACTAGCTTGTCAGCCTTGTGTGCCGTGCGCACACCAAGTGCGCCACGCGGGCTGTATATGCCATGCCAGTGCAAAATTACACTGTGGAAAATGCTTATGTGCGTTGCGTCGCGCCTATGTGTCGTGCTTTCTCCCAATGTGCCGCGAACACAACTACAATGCACAGTCCCAGTTTCAAACCACAATTTTGTTCCTCCACATTTATGCTCAACTTTATGTGATGTCTTTGGCGTGCAGATTGGTTATAAAAACAATGGAATTACCTCATATAATTGAGAACTTGATTTTTTGCTTTGTACAAACCCATTTTTGTAATGTTTTGGCTTCGGCTCTTTTCACATTTTAAAACAAACTTTGTTCCTTTGTTTCCTCTGACTTTTGAACTTGAATGATGAAACTTTTTGTCAGATGTTGTAGGGATGACTGATTTTGGATACGGAAAAGGATGACCAAGACTGCGCCTGGAGATTTTGACAATTGGAAACTTGAAAAATGTACATGACATTTATTACAAAGAACAAAATGATGACTTTCTTCAAAACACTATTTTGAAGAAAAGTCACAGTCAAGCAATATAACAACAAAATTTTGCGATGAAAACTTATTCTGATCCTCCCTTTGGCCTGCTAACATTAAACCCTAGACCTAATGACTAAAATAACTCTTTGCTGACCTAGACATCAAACAGGACTGTAAATGACCTTAAAATTGATTTGATGAACATACCTGAGCCAACAGGATAAGGCATGAGGGGTATGAGTGACAAGGCCCTTCCATCAGATTATGGCATGCCCCTAGCGGAATGCAACTGAGTGAATCGAGCGAGACACCTAAAAATGAAATGCAAAAAGAGAAATGATCTCTGACGAAGGGATGTAAAGACCGACTCTAGCATATTCAATGGATTGAGTTCATATCACTTGTTGAAATGAATTTAACATTCTTATTGAAATGAGGGATTTTCATGACCATTGATAACCTCCTTTATAAGGTTCCTTTAGCTCTTTTAAAAGGCCGTCATTTTTTTTAAAAGGAAATTGAAACATTTTTGAAAGGGCACAAAAGAAAACACTTACTGACCCACTCAATGGCTAATCATTCAAATCACCATGCTCTAGACCCTACCACATGGAGCGTACCATGTCCTTAATAAAATGATCCACATAAAAAATCATGTAGCTAGAATTCATTGTCCATAAAAGACATGCCATCATCCATACATTCCATTTCAACATTTTTTTTTTCGATATTCGTACACTTTAGCTGTATGGTCTATGTTACCACAAAATCTAGAAAGCCTAGTGGAAAGCCCCACTAGGCAATCTAGACCTTATGGAAACTACAAAACGACCACCAATTTCACCTCAATGGGTTCTCTCCAACTTTTAATTGATGAATTATATCCAACAAGGGAGGCTTACCTATAAGCATCACTTAAATATATTCAAAAAAGAAGGATTTAAGGTGATGCAAGGTGTAATGATTTGGGGAAAGGCATTTGCAGAGCCTAGAATGGATAAGATGAGTTTTTCCAAAGTTCAAGTACACTTTCCTAAGGCCCTTCAGATATATTAGCGAGCTGTTATAAGTTAGGGTTTGAGAGATATTCAATAATATGGCATGCAATGTCATATAACAGCTAGAAGAAATAACCTTTTAAGCGTAAATTATTAAAGGAATGATACAATAAATTAGGTAAGAAAGTTAGGGTAGGAAATTGAGTTGTTATGGCTGAAACATGCATACAAAAACAATAAAAGAGATGACACTAACCCTAGTCATAGGATTTCATCACACAATTAATGCTAGATTTCCATTTTCAAGTTATTGAATGCAATCCTTATTAAGAGGGAAATGACACATCAACATATAATTATTATTAACTACAATTTCAAGAAAAATATTAACCCTAAACCTAACCCTAGGTACCTAGAAGTTAGAGAGGAGACAAAGAAAATATATATAAAGAAGGGGTTGTTCAACACCTACTAGACTAGTGCCTTGATCGAATCGAGTAATGGAGTCTTTTATGGTGAAATCTAAAAGGAAGGCCTTGATGAAGAGGGAAAGAGAGTGAAAATATCTACTTAAAAACCCTATTGAATTCCTTGAATCGTATATTTTAAGTTCAAGAGATGCATATATCAAATTCTTCTTGAATTTTTCAAGGGAAACAAATTTACATACCATGAAGAATCAAGCTTTCATGAAAACTATTACAATTTTAACTTGGCACACATAGAAGGCCTAATTCACATTATATAACATGAAAAATGGAATAATATCAACAATAAAATTACAACATTCCACAAAAATCTCTTCAATCAACCCCAAAGAAGTATCCTCATGTAAAATTTATCCAAAAAATGTTCTTTTCCATAAAATTACATTACCTTGAAGTAGAAAACAGAACACTACCTATTATGCATTTCTAAAGAGTGAGAAGTGTGATGAATGATAATGATGAACAAGTGATGAGACTCAACCTCTATATTTATATGATGGTGACGAAGTCTCATTTCTCTAATTATACAAGTAAAATCCATAAAACAAGTTTACTTGGGCATTCAACTAGGTTAAAGGTCACAAGTTGAACCTGAGATAGCTTTAAAACATAATAATATGCTAAAAATAACCTACATGTGTAGGAGTAAATGTTGTCCACTATGGTTTCATCCTCCAGACATGGAAAATAATGCATCAAGGAAGTGGTGGAATGGTATAACAATTCTCCTCCCTCCAGGAAACCCTCAAAGTGCATGTGTACATCTTCAAAAGGAAACTCCACCACCGTTACATCATCCATAAAGAGCCCTACCTCACCCTTCCAAGGCATCTATAGGTAATGTGGCACGAAGTAGGGAAATATTTGGCATCAAGGAAGAATGTTCTAGCCCTCCTAAGCCATCTTAGTGACATCCATTCTCAACTAGGCTCTGAAACAAGTCATAATCCATCAAACAAGGTCAAGGCCAACCTTGGGTTGTCCTGATTCCATCTGGGCACATCATCAAAATATTTCAATGCCCAAGTTATCATGCTCAATGTTCCAACATCTCAATGTACATCAAGAGGTGTAAAAACATGTAGAAGCTACTCAAGGCCAAACTCTCATCTTTGGAGGGACAATATTGGGGCCACAAGATCATGTTGGAAAGGACTCATGCTATCCCTCAAGAAATATTTGTTGCTTATGTGATACTACCTAAAGAAACCTCTCCAGATTAAGAAATATCAACATCATTAGGGACATAAAACCATTAAAGAATCATAATGCACATATTTACTGCTACGGGCACATAAATATTTCACACAGAGCTCACCTTCAAATTGTTGAGAAATCTAGGGGAAACAACAATAGGTGAATACTCTTCTTTTGATATCAACTTCTTGTGAAGTATTTTTACTTAAATTGATTAACTTATTCTTCTTCTTAATTATATTTAATTTTCGTTTCATCAAACAAGTACCAAATCCTAAAGAATAATAAGACAAGAGGGAACACAATATAAGCGATCAACCAGGGCCAAAACCTGTCCAATTAGAAGGAAAACCCACAAGAATTCTTCTCTTCTTATAGACCTTCAATTGATGAATTCCAAGATATCAACCCTTGACCAAGAATCCTCCAAGACCAAGTCAAACCTTGCCATTTTTATTTCCAAGTCAAGCAAAGTCAACCTTGCTCCAATTGAGAGGAAAACCCTCAAGAATTATTCTCTTCTTATAGACCTTCAATTGACGAATTCCAAGATCTCGAACCTTTACCAAGACTCCTCCAAGACCAAGTCAAACCTTTCCCTTTTTATTGCAAAGTAAAAAAAAGTCAACCTTGCCTTAATACCGATGAAAATTCTTCTTCATCCTCAACTTCGGCCTTGCAACAATAGATTTCAATTTTCGACCTCTCTTCCTGCAACCTCGACCTCTTGCAACTTTTTGCAACCTTCACACATGTGATGGGATTAGGGAAATCTTAGCCCTTATTCTTCTTCACTTTCCTTGAGATGATTTCCTTCTAACTTCAGTTTGAAAGAAGGATCTTATTCTTACCTTGTTTTGGCCTTATTGAGGTGACTGTACTTTTTTTATTATATAGTAAATTTAGTCCTTGTCTCCTCACATTTGTGAACAAGAATAACCCAAAACAGTCATTGCAAACTTCACTTTTCCTTTCCTTGAATTCTCTTGCCCTTTGTTAGGTATCTTTGTTCTTCTTGTTCTTCCATAAGATGCTTGTAAGGGTGATCGAATAGCTTCTCATATAGGCTTATTTCTCATTCATGTGGGTCAACTTGACATTGTCCCTAGGCTGACATGTCCTCTTGATATGTCAACTTGCTTCTTTGGAGGGCCAACTTAAATATAGTACATAGACAAGGTCTTGGAGGGTCTTTTGACTCTAACTTCAACTCAAATAATTTTCTTTACAATATGTAACATGCCCAAGAAGGTCTTTCATACATGACAATGAATTGATGACAAGCCCTAGAATCTCAAAATGGGAGCTTGACCTATAAAGTAAATTTCCTTGAGCATGAAACCCACGCCTCAAGAAAAAAAAAATAATTTTATTCTTTTTATTTGCATCGATTACATTAAAATCATGATTAGATATTTCATTATGAAGATCAAACCCAATTACATATTTCAACATTCCCTCTTAACTAGGTAGGTATTCATAATCCATACAAGGTACTTTGGACATTCTGAATTTGAAGAATTATCATAAGAAGAGTCAGATTGGTAAGCCATCTATTTGCATCATACCAACCAACATTGTCACATAGCAAGGCCTTGACTAATAACTCCATCTCTCCACAAGATCAGAGCACATTTCTAGCGAGACCGATGATTGAGAAACACCTTCATCATTGTCTCTCAAGGAACATACCCCTCTCGGGTGTTCATAAGGCATGTCCTTCCAGGAATATTACTATCTTGGGTTTCGAGTCCTAAAAGAATATCATTCCTCTATGAATACTCTTATCTTGGATTCTGTAACACATCCTCAAAGAGTATTAGATGTCAGATGCCAGATGCTTACCCAGTCCTCCATTATTTCTTCACAATATGAAGACAAGAATTATGTGTCTAACTCTCTCTCAACTAGGGAAGATATACCCATTCATATAAAGGAATGTACCTAAACTCCCTCTTATATAGGGAATTGACCAAGCTCCCTCTTATATAGGGACTTGCTTTCAACAAATTTCTGCTCTTGGTGGAGATTATGGTACTATCAGCTACTTTTGGGCTCCTTCTTTCGATGTCATGAAGTTCATACTTTTCATTATGGAGCCTTCATCAATCGTAGGGCATCGACCATCCATCACTTTCCTTCATGAACCATATCAGTCATGTCATCCTTCTCTTCGTTGGAAATTGATCTTCTAATCGAAATTTGGCTTTTCTTCATACTACTACCTCTTCCAAGTCATGTTTCCTTTATGATATTACATCCAACCACATGAGTGATAGTGGTAGGTTACATCTACAACCCTCTTTTAGTAGCCCTGCATCAACCCATCCAAATGTTGTTCAAGAATAAAAAATGAACATCAAATCATAGTTACCTTTTGTGATTGCCTTTCATCATGACATGTTGCTTGCCTACAACATCCTGTACATTGATAAACACATCTCCAAGACTTCATATGTCAAGGGTCTTCTTTCATTACAAACTTTATCATTGTCTTCTTCTCTATGGAGATGTCATGATCAATTCTTCTAGTAATAGGATATTGAGTTCCCTTTTATTCAATAGATGCATCTATCATGATCACTTCTTTCTTTCTTCACATATTGCTTCCCAGGAACTCATCATCTTTTTCAACTACCTCATATTCCATATGAGGACTCAATATGTGAACCATTCCTTCATGCATCTTTTCAAAGGAAGAGATCCCTTTTCTTTGATCATGCTCACAAGGTAGAGCATTTACCCATACTATTTGCAACCATACAATGACATGACATTATCTATCCATTACTATATGTATGCATACCTTTCCTTTGGTCATCTAGACTTCCTTCCAACAACTTCCTTTCCTGGCTTGAAGAAGAACGTAATTCAACCAATTCAGCATGATGTAATTTGTTTTCATCATACCATCATACTTTTAAACATAGGATCCCACACAAGGTGGAATGTAGACTATTAGCTTCACACTTGCTTATTCCAAGAGAGATGAACCTTATAATGAATATTCCAACAAAGGATATTGATTTATGATCATCATACAAATGCTCCTTCCTCATGATGATGATTTATGATGAATTCCTTCTATCATGCTAGATGAATTTATTTCAACCATATGTACTATATATGATTTCAATGAGGTTACCAAGAGATGCTTCCTTTATATGATGACTGCTACATCCATGTATAATTCTACTTCAGCTATTCTTTCAAGCTTCTCTAATGATGTCATGAGCTCTTATTTTAATGGTATGATTATAATATGATTCCATCTTCTACTAAGATGCATCCAATTATAACTCTTTTCATCTTGACTGCCATGGTGGAGGTCTTTTCACCTCCTACTTCTCCTAGATATCATTGGATAAACTCTAATCGTGAAGATCTATCCCTTTGGATTTCTTCTCATTAGGTTCTTCCACTCCTTTGGTGATATGAGCTTCATTTCTTTCTTTCCTCTTGTTGTCCTTCTTAAATTTCAGACAATCTCTCTTGAAATGCCCATATTCCTGACAACCATAGCATTAAATTTTTGACATATCCTTCTTCTTTTTTTGAGGACCAAATTTTCCAAACTTTCCTTTTCTTTTAGGCATGGTAACAAATTCTTGAACTTGTTCACCTGATCCCACATCATTCTTTTCTTTTAACTAGGTTTCTTCAATTTTACATAATGACCATATTTCACTAAATGGGGTTGCTTCCTTCTTTCCATAGACACTTGATACAAAGTTGCCCCATTCATCAGGTAGTGCATTTAGTGTTGGAAACAAGGACAATAATGGGGGGGGGGGGGGGGGGGGGGTGTGAATTAGCATTGTAGCAATTTACCAATTTTAAAATTTCTTTTCACATTGTGTAAGAAAAATAAGACATTCAAGATCACTTTCAACAGTAAATATGATAAGAAATTATTTCATCTATCAATGGAACATGCAAATAAAAAATAACTTCATCAAATATGCTTCAATTTATCCATATAGAAAATTATAAATTATTGTTACAATGTTATGGCTGCAACCAATAGGAATTTCAGCTACCACTGATTGAAGGAGCACCAACCCTTGATCAACAAGCTACAACTTGCTTTATATACTCACTATTCCATCTTTCTTCCATTTTTACACTAAGATCAATGAATGACTTCTATGTTTACAATTTGTCTTTGTCACCACTCAAAAATCACGTTCATCGTACCAACACCTCGCTGCTTTAGAAGCTCTATCTCAGAAACATTGTTCCATTTCTTTTTGATCAAACCTTCTTTTATAGTTTTTTCTTTTGCTAATTTTGGCTTCTTGGATTTCTGCATGCATCAATATTTTTTGCCTTTAACTTGTTCAAATTACTCCTATGACTATGTTTAATATTGATCTATTTTTCTGGGCTTAATCTCCAAGTCAATCTACTATTTTTCTTCTTATTTCAGTTGATCCAGAGATTTTATAGGATTTAATAGTGTGCCTTCTATTTTTAGCTGAAATTTAATTTGGCTTAACTTATAAAACTGTTATCAAAACTGATTGTTCCAACTTTTTACCTTTAATCCCCTTTTGTCTCGACTCCCTTACCTCTCTTTCCACCATAGAATTAGTCTTCATGACCACAACTTAATACTTTGGGTGCTAAGCCCTTTTGAGCCCTATGCCGGCCAATTCCTTGTATAAATGGCTCTGCATCGTTGGTCATGCTTCTACGTGAAATGACCAAGGAGCTGGCATTTAGCCGCTCCAAGAGCCTTCACGGATCCTTATATTCTTTGCGCCCTTGGTTCCTACTTGTGTCATAGGCCCCTGTGTGGGTGCTTAGCCCGTAGCCCCTACTATCCTGACACTTTGTTTGTGTGTGCTATAATTCACTCATTGGGGTCATACCTTTGGGTTGATGTGTCTATGGGGACCACCCAAATCTTCTCCGATTGGTTGCTTCTGTGCATTATCATCACCGACATGTCTCGATGCTTGCTGCTTGATAAACTTGCTATGTGCACCATAGTGAATCTTTTGGGCTATGTCTAGTGGGATGACATCACAATGACATCACTCCTGCCATGTGTTGACCTCTTAGTGATGACACATGTCACATAGAAAAGGGCCATTCAGGTGCCCAAAAACACTAAATATGCCTGCCACATGTACATGATGATGTCGTTTGGGCAAATCAATTTCTGCCACATTTCCTCATCAGAGAGGAGAGAAAAAGGTCCTTTGAGGCCTTATTTTGCAACAAATTTTCTTTATAATTTTATTTTTCCAAAAAAACTAGGTTTAAGCCCTTTCCATGATAAAACTCCTAAATTTATTGTGGTTTTTGGAGGGGTGCCCCCAGGGTGGGTTCTGTTGTTAATCTACGTGATCAACTATGCGACAAACCACCTCCTGTGACCACAAAAGCTCATTTAAATGGCTGTCTCCAGTGCCATCAAGAAGCCACCACATAGCCTGATGTTTTCATCGTGACACTTAGCCATGTGTGCCCTTTACAACCTTCTGGGGTAACTTTGTTGGGATGACATCATCGTGGTCCACCAATCCCGATTTCTTACAGTTGGGGCCAAAAACGATACTGCTGGGGTATATTCGTCAGGGTATTACCACCGGGTGGGTTCCACCTGCCAGCCAACCTACTACTACCATGTATGCCCGAAGCTTTCTCTTAAAGGCTCTTCCAAGTTTGGCACTTAATCCAACTTTGGTTGCATACCAAAGGTCCTCCAAACCTCTTCTAAATTAGTTATTTTTGACTTGGGGTCACTAAAATTTGACTGGCTCTATCGTTTGATCCACGACGCCTTTTTAGGACTTCCATATACCGTTGGAAAGATATTTCAAAGTAGTTTCCATATAGGTGGGTTAAACCTAAACATGCGATGTTATGCTACTCCAAATATGGCTCCAAATACTCTATACTTTTATATTGCCATGCTGCTCCTTAAATTTTCTCCCTGAGACCTTGTTTTTCACCTGTGCCACCTATTGATTGTAATGAATACTTTGTTTCCATCACCTTAGGAAAGCTCTCCAAGCATGGACATCTCAAAGTTAGCCTTCATATTAGTTGAAAATAAATTTTTCAATAGATATGAATTAATCATCAACTTATACAACTACCACAATGAGTTTTCCATTCTTTTCTTTGACATATAAGTTGTTTCTAGTTGCACCTATTTTGAATCCACACTTGAGTAGGTAGTTTTCTAGCTTGGAATACCAAGCTCTAGGGGCTTGCTTGAGACCATACAAAGGCTTCTTCAGTCTGCAAACATAATCGGGCTGCTTTGTAAACTAAAAGCCTTCAAGTCTCTCTATATAAACTTCCTCCTATATCTCTCCATTAAGAAAAGAAAATTTGACATCCATTCGATAGATTTTGAATTTTTTAAAGGAAGAAAATTACAAAAACATTCTTATTGCTTCTAATCTAGCAACAAGAGAAAAATTTTCATCAAAATCCAAACCTTCTATTTGAGCATAGCCTTTGTATATCAACTTGGCATTGTTTCTTACCACTTCTCCATGTTCATTTAATAAATTCTTGAAAACCCACTTTGTGCCAATGACATTCTTGTCAATAGGCATTGGAACAAGTTCCCAAGTGTGTTTTTTTTTCTATCTGATCCAATTCTCCATTCATGGCCTTTAGAGAATGTTGATCTTAATTGGATTGAAAAATATCCTTTGGTTCCTCAAAGGACGATAGGGAAACATGTTCTTGTGTAGGGGGATTTAACAATTTCCTTCTTGTCTACACACCAATATTTAATTCACCAACAATTTGATCAACTAGTTGATGTTTTTGTACATATATTGGGGGTTCTATAGCTTGAGGACTAGAGGGATCTTCCTCATTTTCTTTTGCAGTTGCATCATCATCCTCTTCATTAATGCTCACTATTTCATCAACGCTAAGTTGTTTCTCTTCTTGATCAACATGTTCATCCACCTTCACATTGATGCAGCCAATGATTCTTTTGGCGACTTTATTGTAGCATATGTAACCTTTTTTTGTTGTGTGAATATCCCATAAAAATTCATTTGTCTGCTCTGACATTGAACTTGCCAAGTTTTTCATTATTTCTCTCGATGTAGCATTTGCTGCAATTTTTTTGAAGTGTTTGACTATTGGAGGCCTACCACGCCACAACTCATAGGGAGTTTTGTTACTATTTTGCCTGGAATGATCTTTGTTGAGAATTACTATTGTTGTATGAATTTCCTCCACGCAAAACCTCGGCTGAACAATCCTTTCATTCATCATAACTCTAGCTAACTGTTGCACTGATATGTTTGCTCTATCTGCTACACCATTTTGTTGGGGAGTCCTTGCTATTGTAAATTGTCTCTTGTTGCCATTCTTTTTACAGAATTAATCAAATTCATTTGAGGTGAAATTAGTTCCATTTTATGATCTTATGCTTTTGATTTTACGATCCGTTTCATTCTCGTCCATGGCTTTGAACTCCTTGAAATTTTAAAAAGATTCAAATTTCTCTGTGAGGAAGGTAACCCAAATCATCCTATTGAAATCATCATCTATTAGCATAAAATATAATCTACCTATGGGTGATTACGTTTCGGATGGTCCACACAAATCCAGGTGCACCAACTACAATGGCTTTGATGATTAGTTCTCTTTTGACTTGAATGGAACTCAAGCTTCCTTTCCCAATTGGTAGGAATTACAGACAATATTCTCTAGCTTTGAAAGCTTGGGAAAATACTTAATAATTTTTTCTCGCTCAAATTGACAATCTGATAAAGTTCAAATGTCCAATCCTTCTGTGCCATAACCATATCTCATCAATATTTGTTAAACAACATTTTTCTGTCTTTTCTTTCAACACATAGACATTGTTATTCATTCTTACAACGTCAATAACTATTTCTTCTATACTTGTGGACTTGATTTCATAATTTTTAACTTTGAAGATCACATCATAGCCTTGATCAAATATCTAAGACACACTCAACAGATTATGTTTCAGCCCATTGACGTACAAAACATTATTGGCCTTACCTTTTCCATTTGATAGACTGACTACTCCTTTCGCAATTTTTTTTCGCTGGAGCATTGTTACCAAAAGTCACATTACCTTTGTCAGCAGGCTTCCAAATGAGAAACTTGCTTATATCTCCTATCATGTACCTAGAACAACCAATCTCCACATACCAATGGCTCCCACCATTGTGAGCATACAAAGCAATGTCACAATGCTCTGATTTCTCTTTCTCTTTCCAAACTTCGGGCTTCTGTTCAATTAACTCAATAACTAGATATTTCTTCTTCTCTTTTAGCTTGCAATTAACTGCTATATGCCTGAAATTTTGACACTTAAAACAATGTACTACATAGTTTAAAGGAGAAAAATAGTTATTGTACCTAGGTATGCCTTTTATTTGCTAAATTCTTATGCTAGATCTGAACTGTCTATAAGAGAGATTAACTCTGCAGTTTGCTTCTCTTTGGGCATAATTGGTGCATGTGAAACAATTACCTGGGAAGATATCATTGTTCTTGGAGGGCTGCCTTCTATGCTGAGATGATTTTTGGGTAGTTTGATTTACTTGGCCATAGTTATTCTTTTGCTACTACTGATATTTATTTTGTTGAAAAATTGTCTCTTGCTGCTTTGCAGTGCATTCTTTTTGTTGGGATGGGGTCCCTTGCGTTAGTTTTGGGGTTAATTAACCCAATTTTTGTAAAATTTTTGTAAACGATGTAAAGTCTCCATGAAATGTGGATGCAGAGCGCGCAGTTAGATAGGAGTCAAAGGGGTCTTATCCCCTTGTTTGGATAAGTAAATAGGTCGGTTTTGAGACTCACACATGGTTTGTGGACCATGGTATTGTATTGAACAAAGCTATATATAGTTGAGTCATACCGAGTTTAAGAGGTAGCGAAGAATATCTAAGTCAAGATAGAGATTGTTTTGGGAAGGTGATAAGGTAGGAAGGCTTTGCTTCCTGTATTTAGGCAAAAGGGGAAGGCTCCTACAACTGAGTGTGCAAGAGGCCTTGGTAAGTCTGCAGTTGAGTGTGTGGACCCATCTAGCTGAGTGCACAGGGTAAAGGAGTCTATAATATAGATGTTGAAGCTTAATAAAGATTGATTTTGAAGAAATATTGAGCATCTAAGTATTATTGTCAATTCTGTTTATGTCATGATCTGTCACTCTATAATATCTTTTCTGTGGAAAAATGTATCAATGTTGTGTGAATATATTGAATATGTAATATTTATGCACAAATTAAGTGACTATCTATGTTCCCAAAGTTAAGGGTTAATTCTGTTATAATTTCTGATGAATTGGATATATGTGTGGAGAGGCATATCTAGGGTTATTGATTAGCACGCGAAAGTAGATAAACTATTTGCTTAGGGTCTATAAAGACTGATCACAGACATTTGCGAAGGTCTAGAAGCTATGTTGCTTGAGTTACAACAAAAGGAAATAGAAGGATACCAATATGCACAAAGGCATATATGAGCTATAAGAACTTAAGCTCGCTTATCAAACTGCCTTTGGATGTAGAAACCTGGTTCTAGCATCCCCCAATACTGCTTCGGGTGAGACTGTAGCATGCGTTATGTAGGTTGTTGCCGAACGGGCTAGAAGTTAGGGTTTTGTTGGTTGGAGCGAACAAATCTGAACCTGGGTCAGGCCCCTTAAGCCAACAAATGGTTTTTTTGCTTGGAATGGGATCTTTCTAAGAGATGTGCAATAAATGGTTCCCTACAAAGAAAGAGATTGATAAGTGGATTGATCAAAATGTGCATGCGTTCACGGCTCAAGAGAACATGAGCCCTAAATAGACGAGACCAATACATTCTTCTGTTTCTTCCCCAAGGAACTACATGAGTGGTTGTATAAATTGGCTGATAGTCAAGGGATGTGGAGGCTTAACAGTCCTATAGTGTGGATTCTTGAGTTGGTGCGACGTCTGGAATCATCAGAAAGAAATATCGCATGGGATGTGGATCACTAGATTGATCACATATTGAGAAGTTTTGTGACTTATTTCGCGATTGACAGGAATATTAGCTATAGCGAAGTGAAACGAAGGCTCTTTAAAGGACCGCGAGGTAAGTATCTGAAATCACTAAAAATTGTGATTAAAATGTTGTTATGTGAAAAGAGGGTTATGCAATCACCTTGATGTTTAGGGCTACGTGAAGCGGAAGAATATTTAGAAGGAACGAAGGATCCAACACAAAATATAGTTCGCTTATTTAATCCCCTTCAAGCGAAGACGAAGGGATGGTGCTGACTATGCCGCGAAGTGCAGTTCAGTTAATTACATATGGTATTCTGAGGATACCTCATCCATCCACTCCACCTCTACCTCCACCTGCGACTCATACACCTACACCTTCAACCCTTCCACCTCCATTTCCACCATTCAACATGGCGAACGTGATGAAGATGCCAATTTTTAAGGGAACAAGGAGCAAAGATCCAAAACAATTTTGGTTTGTCGCAGGAGTTGTTTGGAAAAAACAACATATTACAGATGATAATATTAAGAAAGCACAATTGGTTACAACCTTAAAATATCACACATTAACATGGTATATCAAGTATTCCACTGATAACCCCAACGCGATGTTGGTGGATACTTAGCTAGCTTTGAGCAAGGAGTTCAGTAAGCCTAAGTAAAAGGCACAGTCAGTAATTGAATTTAAGGAAATCCGATAGAAGATAGATGAGACACCTTGGGATTTTGATTAGAGGTTGAAGTGCTTGATCAGGCAGGCCAATATGATAATATCATATTCACATCATCGTGAATGGTTTATAGCACCGCTCTTGCAACACAAATGGAAGCCTTGGAGATCATGATGAGGTTGGATGTTTCTCCTATATAGGATGCAAACCTTGGAGTGCAACAGATTAATTTGCAGCTGGAGAGCCTGCATTTGGAGTTGCATAGCTTAAAGAAAGGAAAGGAAGCTCAGCTGGAGGTGCGCATTGAGGGTTGGTGTCTGAAATGTAAGAGCCATGGACATGATAAGGATCATGGCTCGATCTATGAGAACTATATTATAGGGGGAGGGCATGTTCCCATGAAACCAGAGAATAATGTTGGGATGAGTGTGGGAGATGCACTATGGTGTGCTATCTGTTAGGCTATAGGAAAACATGCCACTGATAACTGCCATTTATTGCAAAAGTTTGTATATACCCCTTAACAATTGTTTTGCAATTTCTGTAAGTTTGTAGGACATGATGAACACCACTGTAGGAGTTATGATTTGACGATGGATAAAACCCCTACTTATAGGATGTAGGGAGAGAACTGACCTCAGGATCAAGGCGCAGGAGGAGCGCACAGAGGATTCCAAGGTTGAGGACGAGGAAGAGGCACTAGACCAGGTTGAGGGCATGGGAAAGTAATCTGCTATAACTGTGGTGAAGCAGGTCACTTCGAGCGAGATTGTACAAATCCCACAGATCCATCATGTTAGTATTATCGATAGTTTGACCATGTCATAGAGGAATGCCAAGTCCTTATGGAAAAGATGAAAGAAAAGAAGGTGCAGCCCCAACAACTTACGCAAAACATTCATATGATGAGGGATGAGCACCATGAAGAATATCAAAGTATAAATATTGTGTTGAGAAGTGTTATGAAAACTGGTGTAGATAAAGGTAAGCAGCCTGAGGAAGATGAGTGGATGTCAAAGGCTGCTAAGAAGGAAATATATTTTGATCTTAATCGTGCTAAAGAGACCTTCATGGAAGCAAAGAATAACTTTGCTGAGGCCTCCACCTTAGGGAGTCATGAGAAAATGCCAGAGACTAGTGCGACACAAGAAGTAGATCCTTCAATACTAGCTACTTTCCTGAAGACTTGTATGAAGTTACTGCGCGACCAAAAAGCAGTAGAAGGATTGCAAGAGTTAATCGACAAGTGTGCTAATAAGGAAAATACTCCTTCTGAACAACACCCAGTAAGAAATATTGGTAAGCATAAAATGCGAATAGGGAACGAGATGAGGCTAACTGCATAAATAGGAGAATACAAAATGGCCGAGGTCATATTGGATCTCGGGTCTGATGTGAATGTCCTGCCTAAGCAGACATGGGAAAGGATGGGGAGACCTGCACTGCAGTGGTCCCCTATTCAGCTGTGCATGGAAAATCAGTAGAAGATTATTCCAATGGGGTGCTTATATAGTGTAATGGTGTACATTGAGAGAGCGAGTGCATTGGCTGACTTTGAGGTCATTGAAACAATGGATGATAGTAACCCTTACCCCACACTATTAGGGATTGACTAGGATATTGATATGAATGGGGTAATCAAATTGAAGAAGCGAAAGATGAAATTTGAGAGGAAGTCACTCAGGGTTGTTGTGCTACTAGATCCTGCAGAAGGAGCGTGTTATACTAAATCTGTTTGCGACTATGTAGAAAAGGATGATGATCTGGACTAGATATACAAGATAACACGCGAGATGAGGATTGGATCAATATTACAATTGATGGATGAATTGCGTGGGATAGGGATAGCTCATGTGCCTCATATTTAGATGAAGAGCTTGAACATTGGCATAATTGGTTACATGAAGTATCTATCCTCCACTGCAATATGATGACCAAATCACTGAGGTGTGTCTCGACTGAGGTATGAAATCTTCTGCATTAGGATGGTTTGACTGATGTAGAGTTGTTTTTAGATGAATTTTAAAGAGAAGTACCAGAAGAGCATCGATTCCAAGCACTTGAATTGTCATTGTGTGCCACACCTTCTCGTTGGTGGGGTATGCACATGCAGAACTTTGCTGGTTGGAAAGAATACAAGAGAATGATGAAGTTAAGATTTGGGTATGCTAATACTAGAATGAAATAAAAATACGGTGGGAAGGATGATCCACGTGATCAATTGGCACAATGGACTAAGGTATGGGGAATGTAACCACAACCAAAATGGGTGCATATTTTATGTCATACATTAGATACCATCCCAATGAACTGGTATCTAGAGACAGAGCTTCACCATGGCACTGCTGAATGGGAAATTTTAAGGGAGATTTTTCTATTAACCTTCAGCTTTGAGGATGTTTTCGAGAGCATTGATGAGGTGCTACAACGAATAAAAGTAGCTATATTCAGAATGCCAAAGGAACTGGTAGAATGGGATCAACCAGATTGGAGTACACAGTTGCACCATGTGCTGTAATGTTATAATATGACTATTGAAGAAGAAGAGGATGATCCACAGAATATTACCATTCCTGAAACTGAAGGACAACGCGAAGTCAAAGGATCGAAGGTGGCAAACCCAGATATATCAGATCCTTTGAGAAATCGACAAGTAAACATTGGATTTGAAGATGAACCTAAGTTCATGAAGATAGGAGACTATTGGGGCAAATGTATGGTTGATAAGGTAGCTAAGCTGCCACGTGAGTACCAAGATTTATTCCCAACGAGGTTTTTGGATTTTAAAGGGATTATTGGAGATTTAGGAGTTATGAAGATTACATTGAAGCCAAATGCAAAGCCTGTTAACAATAGATGTTATTCGCTGAATCCAAAATATAAAGAGAGGGTGCACCAAGAACTAGATAAAATGCTGAAAGCTGGTATTATTGACCCAATAGAAGAATCAAATTGGGTAAGTCCAATGGTGGTCCAAGAAAAGAAACATAAAGGATAAATCTGCATATGCGTAGATCTGTGGAATTTGAATGATGCCTGTGTGCATGATATGTTTCCAACTCCGTTTACAGGTGAAGTATTAGAGAATGTTGGCAGACAAGAGGCGTATTCGTTTACTGATGGATTTTTGGGATATCATAAAATCAAGATCACACCGGAATATCAAAGCAAAACAACCTTCACTACTGAGGGGGGTTGCTTCCAATATACAGTTATGCCATTCAGATTGAAGAATGAGCTTGCAATCTTTTCCTGGGTAGTGATCGTGGCGTTCAAAGAGTTTATTCATAATTTCTTAGAATTATATTTTGATGATTCAACTATGTTTGGATTAGTGAAGTGCCATGTTGCGAGTCTGCACCTCATGCTGGATACCTATTGAAGGTATCAGATCACATTGAACTTGAAGAAATGCATATTCTTTTTTCCCTTTGGGATTTTGCTTGGCCATGTCATATGTAAGCAGGGATTGATGGTGGACCTTGCGAAGATCTCCATAATTGTGAATTTGGAAGCTCCTAGGAATTTGAAACAACTGCGTGCGACATTGGGGCACACTGGGTATTACAGGAAGTGTATCAAGGCCTATTCCCAGGTAACCACGCCGATGGAGAAATTGTTAAAGAAAGATGTGATGTTTTATTGGGCTGAAGACTGTCAGCACAACTTCGATGCCTTGAAGGAGAAAATGGTGACAACACCTATTTTGGTGGTTCCCAATTAGAATAAAGAATTCCATGTGCATGTATATGCCTCTTGCATTGCACTAGGAGAATTATTAATACAAGCTAGTGTAGGAGAGATTAATCACCCGATAGCTTTCGCGCGCAGGAAGTTATCCAAAGTTGAGAAGAATTACTCCACTACAGAGCGCAAAGGGATGGCGACAGTCTACACATTGTAGAAGTTTAGGCATTATTTGTTAGGGGGACACTTTAAAATGTATACAGATCACTCCGCACTGAATTAACTGGTCAATAAGCCTGTGTTGGGAGGGAAGATATGTTGATGGTTACTATTGTTCTAGGAATACGACTTTGAAGAAGTGATTGTGAAGCCTGACAGGATGAATGCAGGGCCATACCATCTATCAAGGATTGAAATAGGCGAGGAACCAATTATTTTGCAGGAAGGACTGCCAGACACAAAACTCATTGCGGTGGGCATTGCGGACGATCATTTTGATGATATCATCCAATATTTAACAATAGGGATAGCTCTGGAAGGTTACTCTACTCAACAAAAGAAGGAGTTAGTAGTTTGCGCCTCAGATTTTTCAATGATTACAAGTCATTTGTATAAGATGGGAATAGATGAGATATTGCAAAGGTATGTTCCAGAGTTTGAACGTGCTAGCATGCTCGCTGAAGCCCATGGAGGAGTGGCAGGAGGTCACTATGCAGGGAAAGTGACCACGCAGAAGATTTTGAGTGTTGGGCTATGGTGGCCAACGTTACACAAGGATTCTAAGGCATACTGCAAATCAGTTCCAGAGTTAAACATCTTAGAGGATGCCGCGACTTCAACAAAAGTCCGCAAATTAGCTGCTATGGTTCGTGCATCAAAGGATGAGATCGGAAGGTTACTTTTGAATTTCAAATGGGGATATCTGAGTTGCGGCTAAAGTTGTAGCCAACTACTCCACTAGATGTTTGGGAGCAATGAAAAGCAGCGATCAAGGAGAATATGAATACATTGGATACCATAGTCACTGACTATGTAATGATGTTTGACCAAGCAATGGAATTTTAGAAAAACTTGTAGGAGGACTCGAACTTGCAGAGGCTAAAAACAGATGTCAAAGAGACACAACGTAGGTATGATGAGGTCTGAGCTACTGGGCGCACTTTGGTGCCAATGCAATGCCTCATGAAGTAACAGGAAGGGAAGCAACTGCAAGCATAGGCGAAATAATTACAAAGAAAAGAGGCCCTTCTAAAGGCCAAATTACAGCCGTGGCTAGAGGAATCCTATTAGCTTACTCTGTCACTTCAGGAAAAGCTAAAGGTGTTGTAGCAGAAACAAAATAAAATGCACCTTGCAGTGGAAGGCCCGACAACAAAGAAGTTGGTAGAAGAAGTGCAACAGGTTGCAATGCAGAGCGCTGCTAAAGTTGCAGTATTACAGGTTGAGCTAGGTGGTCTCTGTAGCAAGATCGAGGCACCAGCTGAGTGACCTGTTGGGATGGGGTCCCTTGGGTCAGTTAACCCAATTTTTGTAAACAATGTAAAGTCTTTGCAAAATGTGGAGTCCCTTGTATAACTAGAACATCTTGCATTGATACGAAAAGGTCTGCTCCAACTCCTCGATACAATATTTCTTGGCAACATCTCCATCATTGGATCATCATTTGTATAAGAATTTTCATCATCATTAAGAGGAATGTTATCCAAACTATGATCAACTGTGCTTTTCAAATACTGACTTGGAGGATATTCTTCATCTTCCCCTTCTTCGGTGCTATTGTCATAGTCCTTAGAATTTGGACTCAATGGAAAATTTGACTCGATGTTTATTGGATATTCTTCCTCATGCATTTTCAATGCTGCTCTCATAGTCCATATAATTAGGACTAACTGCATCATCCTGTCCTTCATCACTGCTACCTTTATACTCATTAGAATTAGGACTAAGTGCATCATGTTGTCCTTCATCACTACTACTCTCATAGTCCTTAGAATTAGGACTAAGAGGACATTGTGACACTCCATTCTTTTGAAATTCATCTCACGCTCTTCATCACTGTTGCTCTCGTAGTCCTTAGAATTATGACTAAGTGGACATCGTGACACTCCATTCTTTTGAAATTCATCATCCTGCTCTTCATCACTGTTGCTGTCATAGTCCTTAGAATTAGGATTAATTGGACACCATGACACTCCATACTTTTGAAATTCATCATCCCGCTCTTCATCAAAGTTGCTCTCATAGTCCTTAGAATTAGGACTAATTGGACACCGTGACACTCCATACTTTTGGAATTCATCATCATGCTCTTCATCACTACTGCTCTCATAGTCCTTAGAATTAAGACTAAGTGGACACTTTGACACTCTATTCTTTTGAAATTCGTTATCACACTCT
>APFE030663556.1:0-27053 GCA_000404065.3 Pinus taeda
GTACTTGATGATCATTTGATATTTATGGATCCAGTTTGAAAATTTATGAAAAGTGGTCCTTGAAAGAAAAGAAGTAGGGGGTTGTAGCTCCCTTCCAGGAGAGACTGGAAAACGAGAGAGAGTTGTAGCTCTCTGCAGGTTGCAGCCTGCGTACTGGTAAAGGACTGCACCAGTACAAGACCATTGTAAAAGGAGTTTCTAATTGGAAAGAAGATAGAGACATATTGCAGCAGGTGGTTTTCACCCACATTGGGTTTCCACCTTATATCTGGTGTTCTTTGATGTGACTGTCTGATTTTCTTGTTCATGCTCATTATTTATGGTATTGGTATGCAAAAATAATTCAAAGTAAAAATAAGAAAGATTTGGTAAAAGAATTAGATAATACTGATTCACCCCCCCCTCTCAATATTATTGTCAACAACCTCTGCCCATCTGGTTAAATATTCAATCGCGCTCATGATGTACCGTGCACCCGTCTTCTTTCCTAGAGCCTAAATTGGTCCCACAAAGTTAATCGCCCACTTCTCGAAGGGTTGTAACAATATCTGCAAATTCATCGGTAGCTCATCCCTCCACGATGTTCTGTCAGTCCTTTGGCATGCATTGCATGCCCTACAATATGCTTTTGATTCCTTATGCAGTGTCAGCCACCACAACCTAGCGTGTAGAATCTTTTGTGTTGTTTCTTTTCTTGCATAATGTCCTCCCACAACTCCTCCATGAACCTTAGTGAGGATGTTGTTTCATTCAAATTCTGACACATAATGTCGCAGTATTTCATCTGATCCCATTTTATACAAGTGCCGTACAATGACAGAAAACTATGATGTGCGTACCATCAATTCCTTCTTTTGTTGGCTAGTATATCCTTCTAGAGCCATTCCCATCATCAGGAAGTGTATATTATCTTCAAAGTGACTGTTCGCAATGCACACTGCAAAGAGTTGTGCGTCAGGTAGTCCTTCCTCCAAATCCTCTTGGTTTCACAATAACTTCAAAATCATATTCTTGAAATAGCAACAACCATCTACATATCCCCCCCCCCCTAAACATAGGCTTTCTCATTAAGTACTTCAATCCAGAATGATCTTTATACATTGTGGAGCAATAAAAAGGTGTCTTTTTAACTCCTAATTACCTCACATTAATTGTCAACCCAGGGACGACTTTTTATTTCAAGAGTGTACTCAGTCTGAGGCGGCTATTTACTCAAGAGTAATGTTTTGCAAGTATAGTGCTTAAAATGCAAAAGTAAATGAAAGCTGGAAAACAAAATCTAATTGGAACAGCAAGAAACTGAATGTTCTAACTAATCATTCACTCAAACAAACCATCAACGAGGATACAGTAAAAAAACTCATTCCTCTAGATATTGATGCAATTGAAAATCAAACCGGAACAAGACAATCAATCTGGGAACGAGGAAGCAATAACCAATGTTCTCTACAGTTGACAGTCCTGCTTTAAAGCAATTAAAAGGAAATTGAAATTGAACTAAAGCTACTATTGAAAGTAAACTAGGAAAACTCTTTCAAAGCAAACTATCGCAATTAATCAACAGAAATGAACAACAAAGTAAATGGGCAGCAAACTGTAATTAAAGGAATCTGAACAACAAACTCTAATTAATGGAAATGAACAACAACAAAGCCAAATTAATAGCAATCTTTACTCTAAGAATAAATCGGACAGCACACGGGAATAGAACAACATTGATTAATGATAAAATATGAAACAACGCTGGAAAGCCAAATACAAATGCATAATAACTTAACACATGCACACATTAATAGTAATCTGAGTCTGATACCGCAAGTATTAATCCTGGTTAGAAAGGGTAACGATTACAATTCATAACGGAACCGCAATGTCAATTGAATAGCAATCGTATGAAGTATAAACCATAGACAAATACAGTAATACCAGCTTAAGAAGGTTACAGCTTGATTACTCTGCAATTAAACAACAATAGTGTTATGTAGAGAACAACAATGTTACATTAACAACTTTAAAGGAATAGAAATACATTAGAATGCACATTACGACTTTCTTGTTGCAGAGAACGAAATATGAAATATAACAGAGCTGCAATATAAGATAAAGAAACACACCAGATTAGCAATTCAAGCTGATAAGAAAAACCAAACATAAACCAAATAGATAATATATAGCAACAGCACAATCCACCAGAGGCTGGGCTCTTAGCCGCCAGCGGATGCTGCTGGGTTACTTCAGGATCAAAGATGGAATGGAAACCAGATTTATATTAAAATATCAAAGCAGAGTTACAGTGGATTGCAACAAGAAATATCTCCATCTCTCAGCCATTATCCATTCTCTCTGCCATCCTCAATTCTAAATCTCTAATTCATCCTCAATTCCATCATTCGAATCCATCCCCAAAGTCGTCCCCATCTCTGATCTCTGTTTTCATTTAAATAGAGAGATCAGAGAGCAGTTACAATAGAGATAATTACAACATGATTCTATTACAAAATTTGATTGTTTCCAACCAATTGATCAACAATAAAATATATTTCCATCTATCTTTCAACAAGAGCAGGGCGAATTTGGCTTTGCAGTTGAGATTTGGAAAACGACCGCAACAGTAAATCTAGGAAAATCGTGCTCAAAGAACCCTGCGTTTCTCTCAGTACAAGTCGAATTTGGGCAAACTGTTCTATAATAAAGTTAATTGGGTCCGTTCTGGACAAAACCCATGCTCCGGATTTTCCATATTCTTCTTCATTTGCTCAGCGTTGCAACTGCAAAACTGTCACTTCTTATTCTAGCGAATTTCTGAGTTGGCAGATTTAATGGTCAAATCTTCAATCTAGAAATTATCTTGGAGGTTAAAATGGTAAATAATGTTACAACTAATTTATTGAAACTATCATTGATAAAATCATTCATAATCATCAATTTATTAAAAATAAAGGAGAATAAATAATATTCATCCATAAGAGCATAAATCATTTATAAAATGGATTTAAATGATAAATTATAACAAATGATATAATATAGAAGAGTAAAAATGGATGAAATAAGTGTTACAAAGGTGGTTGTATTCATGGCCCAACATACATCTTAAAGTGTCTGCCTAGAAAGTAGTGCCTAAACTTCTCGAGCACATATATCATAGCCAGAACTTCACACTCTATCATTGAATAATTCTTCTCAGCTTTAGATAGCTTCCTACATGCGAATGTTATGGGATGATCCAATTCTCGCTCACTGGCCTGTGTCAGTACTGCTCCCAACACAACATATGATGCATCCACATGCACATGAAAATCCTTCTTCCAATCTGAGAAGACTAGGATCGGCATGATGACCATTTTCTCTTTGAGCACATCCAAGCTCTTATGACATTCTTCATTCTACCAGAATTTAGCATCCTTCTTTAGCAGTTTATCCATCGGTGCGGTGATCTGGGAATAGATTTTGATGAACTTTCTATAGTACCTTGTATGCCCCAACGTTGTGTGCAGCTGTTTCACACTTCTTGGTGCCTCCAAATTGATTATAATTGCAATCTTTGCAAGGTCTACCATCAAGAGTTGTCTTCATACCATGTGACCCGACAAGATCCCAAAAGGGACACAGAACAAAAATTTCTTTAGATTGAGTGCAATCTGGTACCTCTGACATTTATTTAGCATCAAGCGTAGGCTTGCTACATGGTGCTTTACCAGTCCAAACACCGTCCAATCATCAAAGTATACCTCCAAAAATTTGTGAATGAAATATTTGAATGCTGCAATGACTACGTGTGAGAAGATCACTGGCACATTCTTCAGCCCAAAAGGCATCACAGTATACTGGAAGCATCCCCATTCAGTCATGAAGGTCATCTTACTCCTGTCCTCCAATGCAATATTGATCTAATGGTACCCTAGGAACCCATCAGTGAATGAATATGCTTCTTAGCCACCAACATTATCCAACACCTCATTAGTGAACGGAGTTGGGAAAGGATCATGCACACAAGCGTCATTCAACTTCCTAATATGTGCACATACCCATATCTCATCCTTCTATTTCTTGTCTTGAACTACCATTGAGATTACCTAATCATACTCTTCTACTGGTTCAATGATGCATGCTGCAAGCCTTTTATCCAGTTCCAAGTGGACCGTTAATTTGTACTGCGGATTGAAGCAGTAAGGTCTTTGCTTAACTAGCTTCGTGTCTAATTTTACAGTGATCTTCATGACACCCAAGTACCCTATTACCCATTTCAGATCTGAAAACTTCGTGGGGAACAAATATTGATATTCGCGGATTAATTCAATGACCTTATCTACTATCACGTCATCCTAGTAGTCCCTAGCCTTTTCAAACTTCGGCTCTACCTCTGTGCCAATGTTCACCTGTCTAATTTTGAGTGGTTTGGTGATGTTTGGAATCTCTAGTTGTGATCATTCAACTTCGCAGTAACCTTCAATCTCTGGAATATTAATCTTCCTCTAGTCTTTGTCTTCTTCTTCCACTATTACACTGTAGCACTCCAATGCGTGGCTCATCTAGGTAGTCCAATCAGGTTGAATCAAATCTAGATGATGTTGTGGTATCCAGAAGAATGTTTCCTTAACCTCCTGCGACACTTCCTCGATACATTCAAACCCATCCTCAAAGCTAAACGTCATCAAAAATCCTTGGTGCAAAACATCCCATTCTTCAGTGCCATGGCGGAGCTCTACCTCCAAGTACCAATTCATCGATATAACATCCATGGTATGACAAAACATATGTACCCACTTCGGCTAAGGCTCCACTCTATACACTTTAGTTAATTTTGCTAATTGGTCATACGGTTCTTTCCTCCCATCATATTTTTCTGTTAGTTGCACTTTTGGGTGTCCAAACCGCACTGTCATCATTTTTTTGTATACGTACCAATCATCAAAATTTTCCTTTTCTGTGACCCACCATCTCACAGGCGTAGTGTACAGTGCCCAGTCTAGGGCCTGGAAGCGATGCTTCTCTAGAATTTCTCTCTCAAATGCATCCAAAAATTGATCAGCATCAGTTAAACCATCATAGTACGGAAAATTTCTTACCTCTGATGATACACAATTCAACGACTTGGTCATCATATTACAGCGTAGCGTAGATACTTCATGCAATCGATTTTACCAGTGATCTAGTTCTTCATCTGAATCTAATGTGCAAGAACTTTCAGGGTCCCATTCAATACGTCCATCTACTGTCAGATTCACCCAATCCTGATCTCGCATCGTTATCTTGTAGATCTAGTCCAAATCGTCATCACTTTCATAATCACGAACCAATTCATTATAGTGCGATCCTTCTGTAGGGTCCATGGGCACCACTACGTGAAGCTATTTCTTCTCAAATATCATCTTTCGCTTCTTCAAATTGATCACCCGATTCATGTCAGCGGCCTAGTCAATCCCAAGGAGCACGGGGTAGGGATTGCTATCATCCACAATCTTTGTCACTTCAAAATCAGCTAGTGTGCTCATGCCTTCAATATCAACCATTACGCCCTGCAACCTCCGCATTGGGATGATTTTCTACTAATTTTACATCCTTAATTGAATCAGATACCATTGTAGCATAGGTCTCCCCATTCTCTCCCATGTCTGTTTCAGCAAAACATTTGCTTCTGACCCCAAATCTAAAATAACTTGATCCATCTCATATT
This sequence comes from Pinus taeda, assembly GCA_000404065.3. Taxonomy (NCBI): domain Eukaryota; kingdom Viridiplantae; phylum Streptophyta; class Pinopsida; order Pinales; family Pinaceae; genus Pinus; species Pinus taeda. The sequence goes on from APFE030663556.1 coordinate 5,675, forward strand.
CTCCTATCTGTGCAGTAAGCCTCATCTCATGCCTTGTTCTTGTCTTATGCCTGCCAATCTTTCTGACTATGCATGGTCCGCCAGTAGTGTTTTCCTTCCTAGCTGACCTATTGACTAGCTCCTGCAGTCCCTTCACAGCCTTCCTATTACGCAACAGTTTCATGCAGGTCTCAAAGAATGTGGTAATCATGGACAGGTCTATTTCTTCAACCTACTTCTCCTGACTCCTTGAGGTATAGGCCTCAACGAATATTTTCTCCGCTTCCATAAACATTTCTTTTACACATTCTAGATCAAAATCTATCTCCTTTTCTGGTGCTTTGTGGAACCACTCTCCTTCTTCAGGTTGCTTCCCCTTATCTTCACCAATCATCGCTCCACTCTACAGCATAATATTTACCTTAGGATCTTCCTCATGAAGCTCAGCCCTCATCATCTATAGGTTTTGAGTCAGTTGTTGAGGTTGTGCCCCCTTTTCACGTATCTTGGATAACAATATAGGACAATCCTCCATCACATGGTCAAACTAAGTACAAATAGCGGCATGAAAAATGCATCAAATTTAGGCAGTCTCACGTGTAGTGTCCTGGTCCCCCACAGTTGTAACAAATGACCTACCCTCAACCTCTACGAGTTCCCCATCCACCTCAGCCTCATCTGCACCCCTAATAATCGCCTCGTGCTGCCCCAGTGCCTTGGTCCGGAAGCTGGATTTCCACCTACACCCTATATACGGGAGTTCTATCTATGATTAATTTGTAACTACAACAATTGTGCTCATCATGACCCACCAATTGACAAAAGTTACAAAAGAGTTGTTGCGATGTCTGTACGAATTTCTGCAGCAAATGGCAATTGTTTTTTGCATGTTTTCTAGCTACCTGACAGATAGCACACCATACCACGGGCCCTGTACTCAGCCTCGCTAGAGCTTCTGGCCTCAAAGGCATTGGTCCCCCTGCTGTAACATAATTTGCGAAAACTGGACAATGATCTTTGTCATGCCCCTGGCTTTTTCACTTGAGGCACCAAAATTCTTCATGCACCTCGGGTCGAGTTGTTCTATCTTTCTTCAGACTCTACATTTAAAGGCAAAGGTTGTGCAATTGTGTATGAATCTGTTGAACCCCCATATTATCATTTTGCATCAGTGTCTCATGCAATCTCATTGCAATTTCGAGAGTTTCTGTCTGGGTCCTAATCCTCTATTGAGATAGTGAAACCCTTAGATGAGGCAGGAGCGAAGCCACAAACCATTCGTGGTGCTACCCATCAGTCAGATTCGTGTTGGCCTCATGGATCGTACACTTCAATCTTTGATCTAGATCCCAAGGTGTCTCACCAAGCTTCATCATGATTTATTTGAATCCCACAATTGACTATGCTTCAGACTTAGGTCTACTGAATTTCTTATTCAGCGCAGTCTGGATATCTTCCAACTCAGACATTAGATTATCAGTGCAGTACTTAATGTACCATGTTAGCACGTGATCCTACAAAGCACTAACCAATGTTTCTTTCTTCATTTGATCATCTGTGATACCCTGAGCTTCCCATACAGCCTTTGCGATGAGCTAAAACTAATCTTGATTTTCATTTCCCATGCCCTTGAACACAGGTGTGTTTACGGAGTTCACCATATTGAACGGTGGTAGAGGTGGCGGTGGTGTAGGCAAAGGTGTATGCGGTAGAGGTGAAGATGGAGGCGGTGTGGGTGGATGGGGTATTTATGGGAACCCTTTCTTTATCAACTGAACAACGCTCTATGGAGATGCCTATCCTGCTTCCTCATCGTCACTTAGAGGAGGTTCAATTAGCGAGCTATATTCAAGGCCTGTTTTCCCTTATTCCTAGATGTCCTTCCACTTCACATAGCCCTAAACATCAAGGTAGCTGCATAACCCACTTTTCACACAAGAGAATCTTAATCTAGGTATTCAAGAATCGGCACTTCATTTTGCTATAACTGACCAAGGTTTTGACCACGAACTCTATTACATACCCTCCTATGATACAATTGTGCCAATGATTAACAACACACATGATCTTATCTTCAGAGGCTTATAATATCTGCATTAACTCTCGGGTCCAGACTATTGGACTGTCAAGCCTCCACCTTCCTTGGTGGTTTGCCAATTTCGTGATCCACTCATACAACTCAACTAAGAAGGAATAGAAGAAGATTTCATGTATTTCTGTGTATGAGTATCTTTCCAACCAATCTTCTTTTGCCAATCATAGGTTCCTGTTTTCTTGCACCATGAATTCATGGATCTTTCTATCGAACCAGTCTTTGATCTCCTTCTTAGTTGGATTCTAGTGATGAGACATCACACATCTCGTTATGCAGATCCCAGTCCTGCAACAGAACAATTTGTTGGGTTGATGGACCCCAATGCAAGTTCAACGTTAATTAGCCAAGAAAATCACTACACTACTGGCCCTTTCGACATCAATCCGTGGAGCACGGACTGAAGTCTCACCCAAAGTAGTATGGGGGGATGCAGGAACCAATTTTCCACACATTGAGATAGCTGTGATGTCGTTTTATACTGTGACCCTTCCTTCGTGTAGACCTATAAGCCCTTTAGGGCATATCAATGTACTTCTCTTATTCGACTTTGAAACCTTTGCGAAGGTCTCTAATCGTCCTTTGTGGACCCTAAATAGTCAATTCAGACACTTACCTGCCTCTGTAATTACTCTTACTTCAATGTCTACCCAGATTAGCTTATGTATTGGTTAACTTCAACATGCATTATGAACCAACATGCATTATGATTATTTTCCCATAAATAGATATTCTTACTTGCATTCATATGACAAAGTAAAACACATATATTCACGCATCAATAGCATTAAATCATAAAGCCAGTATTCAACATAACATAACTGCAAGAATTCATAACAGAAGTAAAATAGATCATACATAGATATATCTAGAATAATTCTCTTTATAGATGGTGAAGATATCCATTACATACTCTAACTTCCCTACACACATAGCTGTTGGGGTCTGCACACTCAACTGTGGGCTTCTACCCTAGGCTTCTGCACACTCAACTGTAGAGCCTCTTCCTACGATAATACTCTTCTCTCTTATCTCTCACAGAGCCATTCCATTGATCAATTGCCCAAAAACTTACTAAGAACTGAACTACCTCAGATTCTTCTAAGACTCCTTTTTATACATTCCCATGGTCGAAAAACCAAGGGTGAACCTCATTAAGCCAACACAAGCTATCTAAACTAAGGAAACTCTTTTTGACTATTTACATCTTCGTGCTTCGCGACCGCAAAATGTAGAGAATTTAAATTTTTTATACAAAACTTGGGCCTTTAGCCCCAAAACTTGGGCTTTTAACCCAAAAATTGACCCTAGGGGACTTGTTCCCGACAAGATGGATTTGAGATTCAAAGGATTCAATGCTCCACTAGCCATGTAGTTCCTAAAGAGAGGGAATTGTTCTTTAGAGTGACCTTCTGATTTACACTTTGTACGCCACACTTCTTTGGTAACTTCCTTACTTTTCTTCATATCTTGTATCTGCAAAGTCAAATTTTCCAGCCGTCGCTAGATTTGCTACATACCTTCATTGGTATCCCCTATTGGAAACGATTCTAATTTCATTGCAAGTTCTAAAGTTTTATCTTGAGTTTCAATCTTTTGTTATGACAAAGGCAGTATTATATGTGGAAGCAACACAACTATAAATAATTCTTTATGTTGATGTGAAGCTATTTCGAAGCTCATGTTATGAAATAATATCTTGAATCTTTCGTCAAATTCCCACACAAAATCAGTCAAATTTTTTTTTATTTCCTTTAGCTCTGTGATTCATTATGACTAGGACTTCAACTTCTTAAATTCTTTTACTAGCATTGTTTTGATGTCTGCAAATGATCCGATCTAATTGCTCAAATACTTCATGTAACATGTCAGTTCCCTATCTCAGAATGTTGTAACAAGCTTTATAGTTTCATCATGGACCTGCTTCACTGTCCATACTACTTCGCATAAAAACTATAACTACTATGGATCCTCTAATATAGTCCCTTTAAAGATAGGTATCTTAATATCATCGGCCATAGTTCTTCTTGGAGTGGGAGGGGGAGGAGTAGGGGAGGGGATTCATAAGGGGTGGGGGATGGGGGATAGGAGGGGTAGGGGGGTTAGGGCAATTGGGAAAACCAAAATCACCCTAATTACTACTTGATTCTACTTTTGACAAACTTTCGGGCTAGAAGGGTGAATACTGCAAAGTTCCTTCAGTGTTCTTAGGGCGATTTTCTTCACTTTCAGACTCACTTAACAGAGGGATATAGTCAGTTTCTATAAAATTACTCAGATCTTGGCCATGAGATCTCTTTCTAGTGTCTATTCTATATCCTTTTCCACTTCTCATTGTTCCAGTTTCTTCTTCGGATCTTCTCCCAAACATAAGTAATCAATAATCTGACTGCATTCGTAAAATTCCCTTTTCACACAAAAGAATATTAATCCAAAATTTTATATATTTCAAGAACTTACATCATGGTCCTTTGAAAAAACATTGTTCTTCCTCACTATAGGACACAATCAAATCTACTACAAACTTCATAATGAATCCTCCCAAAATTATGTCAACCTAAAAGTCAACACCTCTTGAGATCATGTTGTGAGTGTCCTTGAGTCTCTGTATTAGTTCACGCGTCCACTCAAGTTAGTGTCCTTTAAAACAATCTTTTCTCTTAGTCAACCTTCATATCCACTCATATAACTCCACATGAAATGAGCTGAAGAAGATTTCGTATTGATCTTTGAAAATATATTTCTCCAACCACCTCCTATTTGAGAGACGAGGGCTTCTATTTTATTGTTCTACAAATTCTTGTTCCTTCTCTTCTACCTAATCTTGAATTTTTTTTCTTCAACGGATGTCACATAAACATACCTCAAATAGATCCCGGTCCCAACAATGGAACCATTTGTTGGCTCAGGTTGGGCTAACCCGGGTTTAGAGTTTACTGTGCACTAACAAAACCCTGAATCACTGGCCCTTTCAGCAACAATCTCCAAACAGGTTGTAGTCTCACCCGAGGTGACTATGGGAGGATACAAGACCAAGTTTCTATAGCCCGAGGAATGATGCAATGTGGAACTTTTGTATTTTCTTTATGCTTACACAAAACACAAATCGCAGAAGCCTCAAAACAATAACTCATAAACTACTTTTCACTTATATATTACTTCACAGAATTATGTTCATCACTTAAAAATAACATAAACATACATAAACTTCACAGTACTAAAATAAAGTGTAGATAATAAGCAAATCAACACATGAGAAACGTATTTTACCATGATTCATCCCAATGTGGGAATACATCCACAAGAACTGTTGCTTATAATATAAAATTTATAAAGAAAAACATTCTTTCCTATGCACATAACTATAGGTTGTCTGCGCACTGAGTTGCAGACATTCTATGCACTAAGATGTAGGTCTAAGCCTCTGTGCACTCAGCTGTAGAGCCTCGCCCTTTCTCCAAAGCACATATCACAAAAATATCACCATAAAAATAGATCTAGATCAATTTGATAGATTTGATGCCTTCCTTCTTTATTATTCATCCCTTCATATACTATTACATGAGCGATTACATCACTACATTACTATGGACCCGATACCACGGTTTCCGAAATACAAGAGACTATGGTTAAAAACCATCAACTTTTACAATATTCTATGCATTTTACAAAGAGCGAGGGTATTCGCCGTGAAGCCCCTATGTTGTGTGATGGCTTTGCTACGTGGTCTTAATTGTGATCTACTACTCTACTGTGCAGTCCACTTCCTACTACATGACATCTTTTCTATTGTGCACTCCACAAAACTTAGATTTATTGCCCAAAATCTATCCAAGTTGGATTGCGCCCAATAGAAACTTGGTAGAAACAAATTTATCGCAAAAATTTGAAGATGACCTATTTGAAGAAGTGAGACCTTAGAATCCAAAGCTCTGATACCAAATTTTATACACGCAACTCACAAAATAGACAAAAATATAGATCAATGACTTGAGAAATAGCCTCTTTTAGGGGGGATATTCTTCACATCACATAAATGAAAAATTCTTGGATGATACAAATGAAAAGGCCTCCATTCTATATATAGGAATCTAAGGGGTCACAATATAATTAGAGCCTACATAACAATAATAATGTAAGGGAACAACAATAAAAATAGTGTGCTTATATCGGGAACAACAATAAAAATATGGGGCCTACATTAACAATAACAATAACGGGACTCCACTATTATTATAGGGACCTAATAGAAGGTTATCATAGCTTTCCTGGAACATAGAAATCTCTCTATATTTCAATTCCCCAGAAAGGTAGTCACAGACAATGTTTGAGCTTCCAAATATTTCAAGGTGATAAAATTATGTCAAGACTACAACATAGAATTGGTGCATTCCATGACATACTATCCTCTGGGGAGTGGACTAGAAGAATCGTTAAACAAGAATCTCATAATAATTACTAACTAAATTTTGGATAAGAACAAGAAGAATGGAGATGAAAATCTCAAATATGCTTTGTGGGCAAACAAAATCAGTATCAAAAGAGCCAACAACACTTCCCAATATCAGCTAGTGTATGGGATGGATATGGTTTTTCCAATGAATCTTACACTCTAAGTGATGAGGCTACTATAAGATGAGACACCAGACATCAGTATGATGCAATAAAAGGATCTATTAGATGATAGAATTTCAGCAATAGAGAGACGAGGCCTAGAGTAAAGTTGAACCCACTATAAAGGGTGAAAGATGTATTTAAGAGGAAGGGAAAGGAACAAGACCAACAAGCTGGAGATCTTCTATAGAAATGGGATTCAATATGAGATGATAAAGGAAAGCATGGGAATTTTTATAATATATGGATTGTTGCATTTTCAGTATAACAAGTTCTTAATAACAATACTTATCATCTAAAGACACTAGATGGAGACTTCCTTGGGAACCCTATCAATGGAAGTTCCTTGAAGAATTTTGTCACTTAAATGATATGGTAAAAAAAAATAATACCACTCCTTGTTTTTTATGCACTATATTTGTAATTTTTCAATAAATCATGAGAAGAAGCAAACATTTCTCTTGAGAAAGAAACTCCATGGACCAATAGCTAAAGGCACTAGAACTGCAAGTTCTCAATAAACTATAGGAGCTTGTTGTCCCCCTTGGAGTCGATGTTGGTGTCAGAAAAAACAACTGTAGAAAGGCTTTTGTTGAATCCACAAAATCCTACTTCTATATGTGTCAAAGGGGCAGAAGACCCACCGAGCCATAATAGATTTGGGGCGGTTTGAAAAGGCATTGTTTCATGATTAACGTTTCATTTTCATTGTCACATAATGCTGCAAGTTCACATCCCTCAAGTGTTAGGTGTTGGCACATGCACACGGGTTGAGCACTGACTCAAGAGTGTGAGTGGGCTCACTCTTCATTAGCACATTTGATCGTAGTAGAGAAGACCAATGGGTGGGGGGAATTGCTAGAGGTGAACTCTTCCCATATCTAACGGCAGGGACACACATTCATCTAGTGACTTAGGGTTTTACTGCACCACTAAGATGCACAAGGATTAATTTCTGGAGTGGTGTGGAGAAGGTACGTGTCAACTACACAAGATTCCAACACACCTTCATTGGTTCCAAAACCCAAACTTTAACCGTTGTGGGAAACTAATGTGTGTCCTCCCTAAATTCAACATTGTGTCATATTGTTGCACATATCATCTTGTCAGTACCACTCTTTTGCTATCCCATAAACCATCATGTGGACCCCCTATACACCTAGCTACCATTTCCATGCCACTTAACACATCACCTCCACATCATCTTCCATGACATTAGATTTTGCCCAATCATATTCCACATAGCCTAGTCCCACCATCCACATGTGTCTTCGTGATGTCATGAGAGCCCTGAGCAAATATGAGTACATCAAGATCTAATGGTGAAGAGATTCTCTCATATGATGATCTTGTTGATGGTGCTGGAACTCGCTAACATGCAAGGGGTTATTCTCGATGTGAAGTCCCAATTAAACTTTGTGCCATTTGGGATAGTAGCCCTTCGAGAAATAAGGTGTGATTGCCATTTTTCTTAGAGATTTACCTTGGATACAATAGTTAGCACAAGCGAGTAATGTACATTGTTGTAGTGTTTTCTTCTCATAGATGTATGAAAAGAATCCAATTAAGATTGTGGATGACAAACAGTCTCAACAATATAAATGGCTGCTAAACATTGTAGATCTACAGCAACTGATAGAAACAAAACTTGCCAAAGTACTCATCTATGCCACAATCATAGTTAAACAACAAAAAGAAACAATAATAACTCCAATAATCCAATGGAAACCAGATATACAAAGAATATTTTTTACTATAACACTTGTGAAGGGAAGAAATAAATGTTAACAGTGCCCCTCTATGGGTTAGGTTCTTGGCTCTCCTCAAACATCTTCAGCTTGTGTAGAGTCTCTCTCCTCTATAATGTGTAAACATAAGAAATGAATTGTTTGAGCTCAATTGGAACTCAAATGGAAGAAAAATGGTGTTGGACAATGAAAATAATCAAAAGTGAATAATGAATTTAAAACCTTTCTTTTTATAACAAAATATTGAATTATCCTCGAATAATGAGCAATAATAAAATATTATTAACCCTATTCTTGGAATAACCACTTGGAATATTTTATTATATTTGGTTAGGAGGGAAAAGGTATTTAAACTTTTATTTAGAAATAAGAAATAAATAGATGATTTATTTATCATCTCAAGGAATTGGTTAAGGAATAATAAACAAATAATGATTTACTTAATTATTCCTAAGGGATTTAATCAAATTTGACAAATAATAATAATTAATTAGTGATTAATTAATTACTCTTAGAGAAAAATAAGATAATTAATGATTTATATATTTATTTTTCATAATTGGGTCAAATATGAGAAGGAATAATAATTGAACAATGGTTTAATTAATTATTCCTAGAAGTCAAATAAACAGTGATTTATCTGATTATTCTTCATCGGTTTAATTATAAATTACTTAACATGTGCTTTATTAAGTAAATTCCCCCAGTGAAAGAAATTTTACTATGGTAAAATTTGCATTACATGGTGTACTTTGATCCATCTAGTAAACTAGGCTAGATGATCAATTTTTTGTGATAACAGATTTTCCCCCAACATACGAGTGTTAGGAGAAGAACATAGGACTGAAGTATGTTGTAAAGACATAATCACTAGAAAACATAGTGGAGTCAGAGAGAGAGAGAAAGAGACCAATAAAGCTGAAGCGAAAGAGGATAGGGATAGAGGGGACGCACTAATGCAAGTCTCCTTTTATGGTGTGGTACCAAAGCTCAATGAGGCAAGGGAGGCATACCCATTCCCGACGAGATAACTTAGTACAAAAATAATGATGCGCCATGAAACATAAAACTGAGCAATGAAGTACATGTTGAATGGCACATGACATGCTGGCATAAGAGAGCCAAAAAATAATACAATGTGCCCCATATACATAATGCACCTAGAATAACATGAGCTAGGACCGAATCCAATAATATTTGATTACATGAGATAGAATGGCCCTTCCCTCAAAAAATGGGTGGGACAGAGGGTATTACAATCAAAGAAGCCATGTTGAATGAGAAGGGATCTGCAAAAATGCATGGATCATCTGAAGGAGATGTATATGCTATGAACACTATGATTGGTAGGAATCGACCCCATCAAATCTACAGAACTGCATCTAAGGCTGTAGCATAATATGAAGGAATCCAAGTATGTGGGGGGCTACCTAAAGGGCGACCCCCTCATGAGGTCTGAAACATCTCACACACACCCAACAATCACTTGTACAATCTGCTACATCACTAGACCATCAAGTGTATGGATCATGAGCATGAAACAACCAAGTCAAAGGGAAATGATGAGTCCTTTTTCTTGATCCGAGGTGCTGAACAGGAATGGAAGCTTGAACCAAGATACACTGCACTCTAGGCTATTCTTCTGGAATAAATGAGCTGATGTCAAAAGAATAGGGCCCGCGATAGGTGAGGCAATGAGGATCCTTAACAAAGGCATGAGCGAAAATAGAAATGTGACTGATGGAATGACACCAGGGATAATGGAAAGTGTGGGATTGAGGGGCAAATAGATGACTTCCCTTGATAGTGCATAAAGTGAATGGTTGACCTGGCAGCGATTGACTCAATTCCAGAGGGGATGGGGACAATATGACTAGAGGCAAAAACGGGAAACATAGGATGAACGACATTAGAGTCAGTATTTTCATACTACCATCAGTGATCAAAACTCCTCTTTTCATATTCATATTAGGGTCTTGCTCAAAAAATTTTGTCATTCCACCTACGTCCTCATTCAAAAATTTACTCACTGATGGTAGCCCTAGTAAAAAAACCTCACTTGCCTACACTCTATCTACTTCCCTTCACCTTTTCCCATACACTCATGGTTATGTTACCCTCCATTCCCCAACTTTCATGTCACCTCCCACATCCACGTCATTCATCTGTCTCATAATCAATTGAAACTATTATTTTTCCTATATGCCATATTGATTTCAAACATGGTTTCCAAACAAATGAAGATGAATTTTCATAAACTATAAGAGGTTTTTTCTGCCAACATCCTCATGTACAAAAAACTCTCTCAGGTTTCTAACAGCTATTATGGTTTTGGATATACAGATGAAGCTTTGTAGACATATTTTCCACAATTTTCCTATTTAGTCATATGTTTACAGAACATATTATGGCTAATAAGAGATTAATATTGAGAAAATGGAGTATGTTTTTGTCCCTAAGATGCCAAAGTACAATAAAATACTTCAAATGTTACAAAGATATTATGAAATGAGGGGTACATGTACATCTTTACAGCCTATTTTTCGAACCATGCAAAGTCTTGTTTCTGTCACCTTTTTGGAGAGACTATTGGGAATAGCTGGAACTGAATCTTGGGAAATTGAGAGTGGTTTATCTCAAGATATATTTACATAAAATAACTTCTCTCATGTTTTACATATCTATCTCATATTGAGATATAGAAAGGGATGACGGGACCCTATTTTTCATGATTTCGGGAGGAAAATGTTCAAAGACAGTTAGCCACCTCATCAACTAAGAGTTGCAATCAAATTCAAATTTTTGTTCCTTGTCAACAAAAGTACTTAATGATAGTGCCAAGTAGATACATTAGTTTTTAATGTCCTAAATTTCATTTCTATTTGTGCAAAACAGTTTATGATATTTGTAAAAAGATCTTGAGATTTTTATCAAGATATTTTAGTTTAGAATTTGTATAAATACTTCATCATTTGAAGTAAGAAACTGTTGGAATCTCTTGGATGTTGCAATAGCTTTTAGAATTTTGCATGGAATATATTGGATGAAGTTGCAGTTGTTTTGGTGGGATTCCTATGGCATGGTATTTTGATCTTGTTCCTTCTTTAGTTTCATATGTGTGAATGTTTTGTTCCTTTCATGATCCATTTCACTCTAATTATGTTTGATTTTCAAGGTGTGATAAGCATAATTCATCTTTGTATGCTCTATTTTGGGAAAATCATCATAGATTGTTTCATTTCTTTAGTTTAAAAAGAATTCATGACCTTCACGCTCCTTTTAGCATCTCACTAGTCTAAACCATCTCATCACTATACTACGAAGTTTAAAGTACCTTGCCTACCTTGCCCATAAGATATCTGCAATTCTGATTCACTTTTCCTTGACCTAGTTCATTCTCTGACCTAATTCACTCATCCTTGTGACTACCCAACCAAATCAAAAATAAAATAACCCTCTATACTTTAAATCTAGCCAAAAACCCTAATCTATCCAGCTCTCTTAGTTGTGATCCTTCGGAGAGAGGCCTCTCCAACTTGGTAGGGCTAGTTACCAAGTCAAAATATTGGTTTGTGGTTACCTTAGCAGGTCTCTTCCTTAGCCTTAGAGATCTGGAGGAGTGATAACATACTGACACCTTTGTCAGGGACAAAAGCTCTATCTTCCCTGGGAAAGAACGACAATGACCTAAATCCGGTTGTTGATGGTGGACAACAGTCGGACACAAGAAGGTTGAATCATCCACCTAGCGACTCCATTGTTCAAGATCCAGAGCTTCAATTTTCGGAGTGACTTCACTGCCAAAGAATTTAGATTTCAGAGCATTGATGGTAATCACCAATAATCGGGTATGTGGAAAATCCTTTATCTGGTGAAATATTACTAAATTTAAGGAATGAGTTAGCAGAATTTCAAATTGATCGGAAATTCTCAACATCAATATTTCATTGTTTGAAGTCCAGTCGACTCACACGTAAAGGTAAAAATTGTTTTCTTGGTTTAGTTGCTGAAAGATTAGAAAATGAAATTGAAATATTGGATGTTCAAATTGAATCGATTTCCAAGATCCTAAATAGTTCTTGGAAACTCTCCCTCCTCCCAAAGAATAAAAGGTAAGGCTGCCCTTGGATGGTTGGATTGATGGATGTTTTGATTTACAATAGGGATGTGGCAATCTCCAGCCGAGAGAATATGTTAATGAGTTGGGGCAGCGGATAGAATTTTGTTTTTATGATCCTATAGTAGCATATATGGAATATTTTCTTAAGTTGAATGAAAAACCATATTTCCTTTTACAAAGCCAGAGGTATTATGTGTATATATTGCTAGTAGAATTTCCAATTATGTTCTAGTTCAAGAACCGTCAAACAACCTCATCATTACAACAACTACTTGATTGGTTGATTTGGCACTTTAGTATCACTTGATTTAGTGATTTTGTAGTAGATTAGTGGAGGATAAGTGTGCAATAAGCTTGCTGGACAAGAATCCTTCAGCATCTAGCTTATAGTTTGCAGTGTGTGTGTTTGCAGTGTTCAATTTGGTTGTAAGTTTTTGACCGTATTGGACCACATGGTTAGGAACTTGGTTTGCGGTGTTCTTGACACCTCCAAGGAGCTTCTATCCCTAATAAGGCCGATGTTAGTGTTAGTATTTTCATACTACGATCAGTGATCAAAACTCCTCTTTTCATATTCATATTAGGGTCTTGCTCAGACATTTTTGTCATTCCACCTAGGTCCTCATTCAAAAATTTACTCATTGATGGTAGCCCTAGTAAAAAAACCTCACTCACCTACAATCCATCTACTTCCCTTGAACTTTTCCCATGCACTCCTCGTTATGTTACCCTCCATTCCCCAACTTCCATGTCACCTCCCACATCCACGCCATTCATCTATCTCATAATTAGTTGAAACTATGCTTTTTGCTATACGCCATATTGATTTCAAACATGGTTTGCAAACCAATGAGGACAAAATTTCATAAACTGAAAGAGGTTTTTTCTTCCAAAATCTTCATGTACAAGAAAATCTATCAATTTTCTAACAACTATTATGGCTTAGGATATACAGATGAAGCTTTGCAGACATATTTTCCCAAATTTTCCTATTTAATCATACTTCTACAGAACATATTATGGCCAATAAGAGATTAATCTTACGAAAATGGAGGAGTTTTGTGTTCCTAAGATGCCAAAGTACAATAACCTACTTCAACATTTACAAAACTATTATAAAATGAGAGATACATGTACATCTTTACAACCCATTTTTCAGACCGTGCAAAGTCATGTTTATGTCACCTTTTTGCAAAGACTATTGGGAATAGATGGAGCTGAATTTTGGGAAACTGAGAGAGATTTATCTCAAAAATATATTTATCTACAATAAACTGTGTCACTTTTTACAGATCTATCTCAAATTGAGATATACAAAGGGATGAGTGGACCCTATTTTTAAGGATTTCGAGAGGAAAATGTTCAAATATAGCTAGCCACCTCATCAACTAAGAGTTGTAATCAAATTAGAATTTCTCTTCCTTGTCAACAAAAATCCATAATGATAATTCCAAGTAGATACATTAGTTTTTAATGTCCTACATTTCATTTCTATTTGTGAAAAACAGTTTAGGATATTTGTAAGAAGATCTTGAGATTTTTATCAAGATATTTTAATTTAGAATTTGTTTAAATACTTCATCATTTGAAGTAAAAAGGGTTGGAATCTCTTGGATGTTGTAATAGCTTTCACATTTTGGCATGGAATATATTGGATGAAGTTGCAACTATTTTGGTGGGATTCCTGTGGCATGGTATTTTCATCTTCTTTCTTCTTTAGTTTCATATGTGTGAATGTTTTGTTCCTCTCATGATCCATTTCACTCTAATTATGTTTGATCTTCAAGGCGTGATAAGCATAATTCATCTATGTATGCTCTGTTTTGGGAAAATCATCATAGAATGTTTCATTTCTTCAATTTAAAAAGGATTCATGACCCTCATGCTCTTTTTAGAATCTCACTAGTATAAGCCATCTCATCACTATACTACAACGTTTAAAGTACCTTGCCTACCTTGCCCCATAAGATGTCTACAATTTTGATTCACTTTGCCCTGACCTAGTTCATTCTCTGGCCTAATTCACTCATCCTTGTGACTACCCAAACAAATCAAATCAGAAAACACTCTGCACTTTAAATCTAGCCTAAAACCCTAATCTAACCAGCCCTCTTGGCTGTGATCCTTTAGAGAGAGCCCTCTTTGGCTTGGTAGAGCTAGCTACCAAGTCAAAATATTGGTCTGTGGTTACCTCGGTTGGACTCTTCCTCAACCTTGGAGATCCGAAGGAGTGATAAAAAACAGTATGCAAAGATGGATGGAAGACGATGACATGATATAGTGGGACGTGAAACAAAGTCCATGGATGTAAGGGTGACTCATCGCGGATGCTCTAAACAAGGGTGACTCGATGACGCTACCCCATAGAATAGGCCTGACGGGGACCATCAAAAAATGAGTAAATGATGGTTACTCATGATGAAAATCAACACATAGTACAACAAGTATTAAGAGGAGGTGGACCTCAAAGTACAAGTGTCGCTTTATGAAGAAAATCGATTTTGAGAGGTGACGAAGTGACCCTTCTTAGAAAAATGACTTCTTAGTGAAGTGTCAAATCATAAAAAACTAAGGACATCCCATTATATTAATTTATGAGAGCCTTACAACGGTGCTGACAGTTCGTCAAATTGAGCTACGGTTTGGTCACAATGGCCGACAGAAAATTTGTGGATTTTTTTACGAAAGGACATTTTCCCTCCAATTTGAATTCATTTGCTAAGGCAGCTGTGGTGAATTTGGAGGGGAGGAAGAGGACCTAAATATTATGGAGATCTTAGTGGAAAAACCAACCATTGGAATCAGGATCTGTGAATTTCAGATAGGTGGCCTTCCTCATCTCTTCAATTTCAGTGGTTTATTTGTTGAGTTTTTGCACGTGACAGCTCCTTGGGAGACCCCTGCTCCTCTTCATGGTCAAATCACACTTTTTGGAACCAAAAGTGTGATCTAGCTCGTAGAAATACGTTAAAACCTGTGCACTTGCTCTTTTTGGGTAGAAAACTATGATTTGGGGCTGAAAAGAGGGGTGGTCTGCTGGCCTGGTGGGGGCTATACAATGATCAGTTTAGACCAGTGTTTTCTTCTCTAAACTGAAAAGACATGTGGTGTTTTGTAGGCATGCCAGAGATGAAAATGAATTGGCGAAAATGAGTCTTGGATAACCTTCGATCCAATATTCAAGAGAATCAAGGGGTTCGAGGGGCATTGGCTTTCTATGGGGTTCTCAAGTTCATAGATAACCCATTGATGAGCGCAGGTGAGCCCTTGCTATCGTTAATTGTAAGCTATTAGAATCTAGACCAAGAAGTCTTCATCATGCAGGGGCACAAGATTGAGCTCACATAATGTCATATTTATTTCTTAATCGGACTACCTCCCCTTGGAGTGATGGGGAATATTCATCTGGCATTGCCTCGTGGGAGGAACATCACTAAGTTTGTGGAGCACCATTGTCCATAGAATGTGCGTGTGAAGGGAATGACTATCCTGATTGGTGATTTAGAGAGGCTACAGACATGGGCTGTTACTGCAGTTGTGATACGGGTCTGTGCTAGCTAGGCATTCCACCACATCACTTGTGGGTAGATGATGTCGGTTGAGAGTCTTTTGGCTGGGACCTACTATGGGTGGTCCTAGATGACGTTCCCATATATGAAATAATAGTTAAGTCTATGTAGGAGGTAGGTGAACCATGTCTTTGCTTTTAGTACAGTACTATGTGAAATCTTCTTTGAGAAGATACCCACTATCCATCCTCATGTATAAATCAGAGATGGGGGCCCACAGGAACCCAGGATGTGCCGTTGGGGGCGGCTACTATGGAGGGGAGGAGGAGGGGGAGTCGGACGGGTGTTTCAACCTAAGATTTTTACACATTGGGATCAAATGCACCTCTACATTGATGATTACCCTTATAGCAGGATGAACTACTAGGGAGATCCTAACTTGCCACTTCAGCCCGCGCGAGAATGGGGACCGGACAGTAAGAGTTAAGTTGTTATTGTTATGTTGCATTTCATATTTCTAGCACATGTATATGGTATTGAGTGAAACTATGTGCTATGCAAGCATAACACCAGTAAAACCGGCAGGATATGCAGGGCGCGCCATAGCGACTGGGGCTGCAGATCAGGGGACATCATCATGACGTCAGGGTCCAGAGGATAATGCACTATTGATTGATCTACATCATAGATTTAATGTACTCTTAACCAAATTTTCAGAGTGTGGATGGCATGAGTTAGACAATCAATAAAAATATGAGTGTACCAGCCTTCCCTTAGAGTGGCGAGGTATCATGCGGCGTGTAGAGATGGCTGGTTAGGAAGTACGTGATCTACGTGCAGGTGGAGCAGAGCCTTTGGCATGAGATCTATTGAACAATGACTAGATATGGGGACATGTGGGTCCCTTTGGTTATGATTTTTAGAACATGGTACGGGAACATCTGACATATTTAGAGCTATGGGATCCAAACAATTATATGATACAGAATATGATTATGCATTTTTGTATGACGATGTTGGTTCACTAGGTGTTGTGATTTATGGTTGTCTTATATGGTATACATGTGATAAATGACAATCTAGAATGTTATCTGCAATGGTATCTACATAGTTATTTCAGTCTCTAGGAATATAACCGAAAGTAATGGTTTCAAATTCATGTACCAACAACTTAACTCGTAGGTATTTTATAAATAGGACTTGGTTATGCACATGAAACACACCATTCAATTGCATGACAAGTAGCAAAGGAATCTAAATGAACATGAAGATGAAGGATGTGATGAGAAATGGAATCGACTAATAAACCTATCACTGCATCATATTCGGCGTGGTTATTGGTGGAATATCCAATGCACATGCCATTCGAAAGGACTAATGTATGCAAAGGGGTAAAAATGGTCCAGCCTACCAAGCCTAGATTCCTAGAGAAGTGACTCACACCGTCAGCATGACTGATATACATTGTGGATGATGGATCCATCTAAAAGGTGAAAAAGACAACAGATGAGATGATACAATCTACCTAACTTCATGGCATAAATAAAGACATGCAAATCAAAGGGATATGTTATGAGCGACATTTGTTGAGATAGAGTACACTAAGAGGACTAGGAAGGAAGTGGCCTTCAGAATCCTCCAAAAATATACCCCCTTTCCTTAGTGCAAGGGTAATCAGGGGTAGAAATAGCTTCCATGATGAGCTATTATAATGGAAGATGGGCAGACGGGAGGAATATTGACTACGTGATGTGGCGGTAGTACCTGATGCATCAACTTGAAAAAGAAGGTTCACATACACATCATCTTGAATGGTAGATGATGAGCTGGTAGATGGAGGATCTACAGATGTTGAGACCTAGGATTCTATCGAAGGATGTTTGATAGAAGCGTGCATAGAAAACTCAGAAAAGTTTTCCTACGAGGAACTACTAGATGACGACAAGTAAAGGATATGGTCTGTGGTGTCAGTCATCTTGACATCAGGGAGAGGGATCATGATGGTGGGACCAGAGTCCCCCTGTTCTGGTTGACTAAGGTTACCATAATCCATGGGTAGAGGAGTAGGTGTTCCACTACGACTGGCCTCGTATTCGCGAAGCGTGTCAAGGCAATCGCAAAGTTCATCGAGATGAGGGCAACAATGGGAATAGTGAGCATGATGATCACAAGAGGCACAAGGGTGATTTATGCGTAACGTTCAGAGTTTCTTGGGTGGACTCGGCAAGTTAACATGGAATTTAGGGATATTTGACTCAGGGAATGTTTCATGAACCAACAGTTTAAGATGAGGAAGCTTGGGACAATTATTGGTGGCTTTCCCAACAACTTTACACATAGCACATAGAGGTGACACCCTTGGGGCCTTAGGGGTCGGAAGAGCTTTGGAAACCTTGTCTTAGGTTCTTTCCTTTTAGCTTTCCCCCCTATCCAGATGCTTTCGCAACAGTAGTGGGTTCCTGTTGAGGTTCTGGTGGAACTAACCAAGTGGAATGCTTGCAGGGGGATCGATGTACCATTATGCATTGAACTGGGGTCAAAGCATGAGAAGGTCTTAGCTAACTAGGTGGAATGCTTGCAGGGGGATCAATGTACCATACTAGGATCTCCAAAGTCATGTCAGGAAGGACCCATGAAGCCATGACAGTGACAAAAAATACTCTCGATGGGTGGAATAAGAAAGGTATCTAGCCTGTAGGGTAGTGTCCCAGCAGGATAACGCCTAGATGGTTGAGACCTAGAGGAACAATTCTTGGTGGAAACATAGGAGAGGCACCCAAAAATGGAGGAGGTCTTGGGGGGTGGATCTAGAGGGCTCAACTAGAATGGAAAAAACATTGTGCTGAGGAGCTCACTATTGATTGAATGTACTAAACTGATTGAAAGCAGCCCATGACACTTGTAGCATGCAAACACTCATAGAGTTAGGCTTTGAGATGAGAGGGGGAGGACCAGGGAGAGCACCCAATAGTGAGGAATCTTTGTAGACTCCAAGTGAAACATTGGTGAGAGGAGGTGAGGACTGCCTATTTGACATTAACGAGATAATGGACTTGGGGGAGGTCACAGATGTTGGCTTGTAGTAAGTCAACTAATCGATGGTAATGAACTTCCCTTCATGGGAGAAGCACATCTTGCGAAACACCATAGATGCGATAAAGAACATGGAATGTGTGTAACTATGACCTAAGAGAATTTTGTAATCCAAAGGGGCATCAATAACATCAATGTCGATGTGGATAGTCTGACCCGCAAGGGTCGTTGCACAATAGCGGTACATGACAAGTGGATGGGAGGAGTGTCCATCCCAAGCACGCAAAGTGATGGCGGCGGGGGACAACTTCGGTGACTTGAGTTATTTCCAAATGGAAGCAGACATCACATAGGTGGATGCACATTTATCAATAATGCATCATGAGATGATGGCATTACAGACTCTGATTCGTATCTAGAAACCAATAAATGAAGGAAATGGTGGATGTTCTGATGTATCTACCGGGAAGAAAATCAAACGATCATGAGAAGGATCTACTATGCCCAAAGTAGTTAGTAGAGATTTCTTTTGAGATGGGCACAACTGGAGTACTTCCAACATCGACATGGTGGAAAGTGATTGTGTTAAGTCATCTACTATATTGTATGTATGGGAAGCTCGGTTAGAAGCCACGTTACGGTGTAATGTTCCCTTTGGGATCTTGGGAATGGCCTCAACTTTATGCTGAGGGATCTGTAATGGACCATTTGAGGTCCTAAGAGGCCTAGCAAATGCTTTTGTTTTTGAATCAGTGGTGGAAAAATTCGATGTCTTGTCATATTGACGCGACTGAGTTTGCAAGTTGATATAGAAGGGGTTAACCTCTTCAGAATTCATCGTAAGGATCTGGTAGTCACTAGGACCAGAAGGTTGGGGGGGATGGGATGCTTGACTGGGCTGAGGATGACCAGCTACAAATCCTTGCTGGGGGAAAGGATTTGTGAGCATTGTTGGTTGAGATGGCACATGATTCTGAGGTGATTGTTGACCTCTAGAATCTTCTTAAGCTTCCCACATTTGGCACATTTGGGGTAAGAGAAGACACTCATGTGTATAATGGGCATGTACACCACAACATACACAAGGCCTGTTCATATGAATAGCCTTCTTCTGCTTGGGTTGGCTGCCCTGTTGCTGGTTGTTGGTGTTAGGCTAGTTCCCCTAGGGTTCACTAGGTTGATTACCTTAATTACCCTAGTTACCCTTGTTGCCTTTCCCCTTATTCCTTTTTTTCAAATTTTGGGGATTGGTCGCACTCTGCTATGCAAACACTTGACCTTGAGGGGGCAGTGGCTGCTGGGGTTGAGGATGCATGGGAGGCTACGATGCTAATGATTGAGGGGTTAGAGTGCCCAGTTGTGCATAAGGAGGACCAATGGTTCGGTAGATAGGTTGGGGCCCTGAAAATATGTTTCTAGTAGGAGGGGAATAAGTGTTGGAGGAACTTTTACCCCACAGCAGATATCCATAACTTTGTTGAGTATATGGTGAAGGGTGTGAAAGGGTTCCAACGATACCATTAGTGCCGTGAGATTCCCATGGTGCATTGGCACTTCCAAGAGAGGGAAGTCTGGAATGATGGAATAGACATAATCGGATTGCACATAAATCAGGTCATATCTTAGAGTCATTTGGAGAGTTTCTTCCTTTGTTTGAGGAAAATGGAAGACGACATCTTTTCTAATGGGTGGTAAAAGGTTCCTAAGAAACGAATCTAGATAGACACAGTCTTCGAAGAGAGGGGCATGACATGTTCTCCTCCTTCTATGCTACTCCTTGTTTCCAATAAAACTAGTGTCTTTTCGATTTTCTAGTAGGTAGGTAGCTATATTAGAAACAAGCAATTCAAAGCGCTTCAAGATTTCCTTTATGTATGATACATAAGAGAGACGCAGCGAGCACCAACCTATATCTTCCATTTGGCTCCTTGCTTGTTTCCTCTCTCCCTTGATAGAGCTTACCACTTTTCTCCTACTTGTACCACTTTAGAGAATATATGTAGATGCAAAGCGACAACACACCATCAAAGCATCGAGATCTATGATATCATAAACAATGCAGAATTAGAAATACATTAACCATACAAGTGCATCCATGAATAACAAGATTTACAAGTACACAATTTTATGGAGGAAAACTCAAAGAACTTTATTGATAGTATAATATAAGAGAGGATTACAACCCAGTTGTCTAATCTAGCATCATCCTCCCAGCATGAAAGCCCTCTTCACCTCATGAAAAGCAAGATCACCCAACAATACAATGTCTCAAAGAGAAACCAAT
>APFE030663556.1:28802-91725 GCA_000404065.3 Pinus taeda
TTTCATTTTTAGAGAGTCTGAAAAGAGACAGAAAGGAAACTCCAGCAGTCCTTTTTCATGGCATAATCCTTTAAGTCCGAAAAAGTATAAAATAATATGAAAGGGATGACTTTTTGATGGTTTTAGCGAGTCAAAAAAGACAAGCACTCGATCTTTTTGTGGAATGATCCCTTAGGTCCAAAAGGATTAAAATGTAGAGGCGGGTTGGTGCTTCCCTTTACTTTAATGAGCTAGAAAGGCCAGTAGCTCAGCAATCTTTTCATATTTTATGAGTCTAGAAAGAGCTTAAAGGAGACTTGTTTTTTAGGAACGAGTGATGTATCCAGCTAGCAACTGGTTCCAGGTAAGTTTGGAACTTCTCAAACATGGCAGTGTAACGAGGTTGGCTAATAGAATCACTTGTCGCAGTTGTTCCTCAAAAGGGTAAACAATCAAGTGGAGGCGTATGATTGGCTAAAAGAGTGGAGGTGATGGTAAGAACATGACCAAGGCTCAAAAGGCTGATAGCAATGCAATCACAAAGGTTATTTACCGAGGGTGGATTCATTTTTTAATGAGCTTGAATCTTTTAGAAACTATGCTTAGTGGCGGGTTTATTTCTTAACGAGCTTGAACCGTGCGGTAAGATTTCTCATGATAATAGTCAGAGGTGCCCAATTTACCATTAACACTATTTTCTTTTGACGGTCATACAACCTGTTCCATTACTCCATCAAATTGATTAGAAATATAAATACATGGTTGAAAAATGAGTTAAAAGCTAACATTTCACTTGAATTATGTAAATAATAACATAAAAGCAGTTTTACCTCTCATTTTTAGCATTTCATTCAAATTTCGGACTGTTGGAGCTCTGGAGGCATTTTCCCCCTCAAATTTCATCAGTTGATTTTGAGAGATCCGGTGGACTATTCTTCACGCTGTCAGGACCAAGTAGGAGCTAACCCTAAGCTCTTCAATTGCATTCCTTCGTTTTCTGATTCTGAGCAACTTTCCTTGTTCTTCTAGGCCCCAAGGGTTTGAACAATTTTTTCTCTCCCCATCACACCTAGTATGCTCAAAAAGTGTGATGCATACTAAGCTGGACATTGGCCAGTCAGTATGCATCTCACCTTGTACATAGCCAGGGTGCGATGGGCGCAGTAGGGAAAGTTTATGCAGTATTTTATAATGAAATTTTTGCCTGTTTTTGCTCAAATCAGGATTCTAATTCATCTCTTGTTTGTGTTTCAAAGATTCATCAGTTCAAGATGGTTCTTACATGGCGTGAATGTGAGCATGAAGAAGAGGAGATGATTGCCTTACATGATTCGAGTACGGTTACTACATTGCGAAACTGTGGCTTGCTCAAATTCTTCCACATATCCAACATGAGGCAACAAATCAATTTGTTGCAATATCTTCTCGATGCATGGGATCCAACCAACCAGGTGTTCTAGATTAGAGGCAAATCCATCCCTTTGATAGTTGAGGATATCTACTTTTTGACTGGGTTATCGAGGTGTGGTGCCCCTGTCTCACTATCAGGATCCGCCCGTCAGGGTGAATCCGTGAGGGATTATATTCGCCAGTTTTGTAGAGATGGATCTCATCCGAGCAGGGATGGCAAGATCAATATCCAAGATGTCACTGATTAGTCCTTGAGGACCATTTTGTTCACCTTTTCTAGATTGGCTGGTAACGCGGCTCTTCATTTGGCCAACAGATCTTATATGCAGTATGCTTTGGAATGCCTTGAACCAAAGGTATTCAATTGGTGTGAGGTAGTACTTCCAGTTATAAAATAACAGCTTTCCAAGGTGAAGAATGGACAATCCAAGAAATTTGGTTACGGTTCCATTCTAACTTCTTTTGCCTTGGAGAGGATTCCACTGATGTAGCCACAATACATTTCACTAGGATTTCCAGCACCGAGGGAACCACAGATGCAGAGATGGGTTGACCTCATGACTAGACATGTTGGTCAGTCACTGATTTCATTCTTTGATGCCTTCTTTGAGTGGTTCGACCATCAGGAGGTGGTTTTCGCTAAGTATCCATATGTCGGGATGGATTTCCGAGGCGACCCAGATTTGGTGCTATCGGCTGGCGTACAGTTGGGTGTTATAGGCAAAAAGATCTAACCATATATCTCTTTATTTCTTTTTTAATGTTCTTGTGCTTTTAAAGGTTATCAAGACTAATTAAACTCATATATGTGTGTAGATATTGGACTAGTGCGACCAGCAGCACGCTCGAGGGTAGTAGCTATCGTTCTAGTAGGGGAGGCTGTAGGGAGGGTTATCCTTCACAATCTGGACATAGCAGAGACCCTTGCAGTGTTGCAGGATCAGATCGAGGGTCTCACCCTTGGTATTCATGATGTGAGGACCGATGAGTTACCTCTGAGATTACAACACCATACTACTAGTGTGTTGAGTCGATGGACTAGGCTCTTACGTATGATCGCACAAGCAGTGACTTGCTATCAATAGCACCATTTTTTTTCTAATTAAGACTAACCTAAGTACCCACGGGGGATTTGAACCGGTGACCTATCGCAAGGAGTGCCTTAACAACGCACCCATTCACCGTCAATCCAAAGCCCCGTGGACACTATCAATAGCACCATTAGTGTTATCACTGACTTTTGGGTTGTATGACTAATTTTTTCCTAGACACAGAACATTTCGTAAAAAATATAAACAACTATATATATATATTTTTTATTTTTGGAGTTTTATTTCAGTTAAGTTATGTGATCCTGATGCAAATGTTAATTGAAATGCTTTTTCCTTTATAAATGCTGCAAATGTCTATCTAACACATAATTTTCTAGTGAATCAGTTAATGTGTTAAAGTTTATGGAAATGTGTTGATATTGAATAGAATCAAATTTCCTTTCCAAAATCCCGACCCTTAGGAACATACGATAGATAGCTAGATTCTGAACGGAATAGACGCCAATTTGTAGGATGATGAGTTGTGAATATAGCCTGACAACAAGTCGAAGTATGCCATATGCGATGGCATCAGAGAGAAGCTCCATCAACACGTTGTACTCAACGATGTTGTTCGTTGATCGACCAATACATATCCCTCTAAAACTCACTAACTCACCACTTCGATCTAAAATGGCCCAGGTTGCAGAAGATAGATTCCACGTTATACGACTAGCTCCGTTGACGTATCCAACGAATGATTCCAACAGGTCTGACATCTGCAACAAATGCAAAGTGGATTACCTAACCAAAATGATCACTCTTGATGAAAACAAGAACGTAACAAAAGCATATAAAGAGATTACTACACTTTATCAAGCATAATAACACTTAAGATACAACCCGTTTCGGGGTTGCGACAGTGGAATCCCATTGTAATCTACTAGCTCGTAGGATCCTTTTGCTAATACTCATTTAACAATGTAAGGGCCCATCCACAAAGGTTGGAACTTACCTGCTCCCAATTTATTGGATTCTTGATCATATAGCAAGACCAAGTCACCTTCTGAGAAGACACGGGGTTTGACATTTTTGTCAAACTATGCCTTGACTCATTTTTTATGAGCTTCGTTAGCCAAAGTATCATCATGACGAGTTTCATCCAATTGGATTAGCTCCAAGAAACGAGC
Organism: Pinus taeda; assembly: GCA_000404065.3. Lineage (NCBI taxonomy): Eukaryota > Viridiplantae > Streptophyta > Pinopsida > Pinales > Pinaceae > Pinus > Pinus taeda. Next base: position 32,413 of record APFE030663556.1, read on the forward strand.
CTCTTCCTCTGAACTTTCGGGAAGTAAATCGATTGCGAGCTTGAGAGATGAAATTTCACACTGAATCTATAAGACCCCTTCTAGGCCATACACCAACTGAAAGGGTGTAAACTCGGTCACATTTCTAACTGATGTCCTATATGCCCACAAGGCTGAGTATAGGATTAAGTGCCAAATCAGTTTGTGGACTCCAATGATCCTTTGTAGCATGCACTTTAGGACTTTTTTGATGGCCTCAAATTGTCTGCTAGCTTGTGGATAATAAAGAGTAGAAATGTCGTGGGACAGTCCTAATTTGGTAGTTAGTTCAACCATCATGTGATTGCGAAAATGTGATCCATGATCAGTGACTATAGCTTGTGGAACACCAAATCTAGAGACTACATGATTGAGAAAGAAAAGAGTAGCCGTTTCACCGTTGTTGTTTAATGTAGGCATCGCCTCGACCCATTTTGTAAAATAGTTAACTGTGACTATGATATACCCATGTCCCCCGGCCGAGGTGGGGTTGCATGTCATGAAATCTATGCCCCATTTGTTGAATGGCCCAACAACAACTATTAGATGCAGCGGTGTGGGTGGTAGTCTGGTTTTGCTATTGAATATTTGACAAGCATGGCAACTTCTGACCGCAATTATGCAATATTTGAATATAGTAGGCCAGAAGTAACCTGCTCGTAAGATATTTTGTGTCGTAGCAGAACCAGATTGATGCCCCCCACATGCACCTGAATGACAATCATTTAGGACTTTCTCAGCCTCCTCATGCGTGAGGCACCTTTGCATAACTGTATTGATACCATGACGGTAAAGTGTATCACCGACGATCATGTAGTCTTTTGCTTGGTATCGAGTATACCATTGTTTGGAGTGAGAAGTGTTAGGCCTAAAGTTTTGGGTTTGGAGATAGATCAGTATATCTCCATACCATGGATTTCTTGACGATATCAGAAATAGAGATTCATCCACAATTGATGCTTTAGATGTTGAATCGTTGGACGGCGATGGGAGGTTGCGTAGTAACTTCGCGAAAACTAGAGATTTCTTTGATTTGGATTTTGTGAATTCCATATCAAACTCTTGCAAAATGGCTATCCATTTTGAATATTTGGCCCCTAGTAATTGACGTGACAGAATGTAAGTCATAAGCTTGCAATCTGACAGAATGGTAGTTTTGTGAAAGAGGATATAGTGTCGAAATCTTTGTACTGCTTGAACAGCTGCTAGAGCCAGCTTTTCAACATAGGAGTACTTCCTTTCTATATCATTTAAGTTTAGGCTTAAATAATAGAAAATATGTTCAATTCTATTGTCTTCTTGTACTAAAACAATTGCGATGGTTGTATCTGCTGCAGCAAGATATAGGTTAAAGTCCTTTTGATAGTCGAGAGCATACATTAATGATGCTTTTATTAGGGAATCCTTTAAAGCAAAGGAAGTTTGAGAAACCTGATCCCACTTGAAGGGAACTTCTTTTTTCAAAAGACATGTATAACCTTTAGCAAGTTCGGCATAATTTGGAATGAACCTCCTTAGAAAGTTTGCTTTCCCTTGGAGTTTCTAAATCTGAAGCAAATTTGAAGGTGGAGGCATGTTGATGATTTCATGACCCTTACATGGATCAAGTCGAATCCCATCCTTAGAAACTAAGAAACCAAGTAAATTACTAGAACCGACACAAAACACACACTTGTGTGGATTGAGTCATATCTTGTAGTGCTAGCAACATAGAAATATAGCTCTAAAGTGCTGCAGATGATCAGTCCACTTTCGCGAATGAGCCAGTAGATTGTTGAGATATGGTTGAATGATGTGTTTGATGTCATGGAAGGTGTAGTTCATTGCCCTCTGAAAATTTGCCCCTACATTCTTCAAACCAAAAGGTAGTTTACGGTACGCGAATGTACCCCATGGACATATAAATGCCGTCTTTGACTAGTCCTGTGGGCAGATGCTTATTTGATTCTATTCAGAAAATCCATCCATGAATGAAAAGATTTTGCATCTGGCACATTCATCAATTATCTAGTCGATGAAGGGTGTAGGGTAGTTGTCCTTTGGACAAGCTTGACATGCATCCCTGTAATCGATGCACACTCTAATCGTTCATTGCTTTTTCATGGCAGGAACAATTTTCGATACCCAATCAGTTAGGGGAACAAGGTAAATGAAACTAGCATGTCAACGTTTTTCCACTTCTGCCTTGATGGCAGCGAATTTCTTTGGGTGAACCTGTCGAAGCTATTGTCATACTAGTTTGACATATAGGTACATCTTGATTTCGTGTTCAATGATACTCGAGCCAATGCCTGGCAAAGACATCTCTAAATTCGCGAAAGAGAGCGGAGTATATTTCCAGTTTTGAAGAAGAGCAAGATTTGCCGACATGAATATTCTCTACAACATTTGGTTTGGTCGAGATATTTATGGCGATAGTTTCTTCAATATTGGATAGATTTTGCTCGGAATCCATTGTATTTACAGTATTTGATAGAAAATAAAAAACTGAAGGATGATCAAGGTCACTAGAATAAACTTCATCGTTATCTTGAAGATGGGAATGATGGTGGTAATCTTCCCATGGTGTCTCTCGTATCATCATTAACTAAATGATTCCTTCATCTGTAGAATGTATACGTGACCAAGGATCTGAAGAGGTGCCATTTTCTAGAGACCTGTCTATCCAGACACTTGATGAGTGTTGATTTGGGTTCGCCACCCAGACCAAGAAAATTGATTGCTACAAAATTTCTATGGGGCCTGGAGGTAATACCTAGCGATGATCCATGCTAACAAAATGTTCAGAAATCTTCTTAATATTTACTGATGTAGAAGATACCATATTATAGGTTTCCACCATGGCCACTTCCGCCAGATTACTCGGAGGCGAGAGGGCAAAAGTACCCATTAAGGCAGGGTCTTTTAGGAGGCCTACTCTGACATTTTGAAGTAATTGATAGCTTCCATGGATCATTGGAATGCTTCCTGTAGCTTGTGAACTGTTGGGGAAAAAGGTTAGTTGGTCAACGATTGTAATTCTGCCTTGAAAGGGAAATGCAATCTTTCTAAAATATGTTGACACAACAGCAGCCATAGCATAAATCTAGGGCCTTCCCAGTAGGATATTGTAATCGAGGTTTCCATCAATAACTTCGACTCCAATTTCCACCGTCTTGCCCTTGAGTTCAACTTGCAAGATACTTAATATCCCATATGGTGTGTATGTTCTTCCATCAAATGCTTTTAATGTCATTGATGATCATGACAAGGGTGGTCAGCATAAAGTTTTCTAGCAGCTCATTGACATTATACAAGTAGACGTGCCCTCGTCAATGATTGTTCGATGAACAGTTTTGTTGAGGGCTTTTACCTGTATAAGGAAAGCGAGTTGGGCTGGTAACTGAGGTTCATATCCTCTGTGGTTAAAGGCCGCAAGATTGGAATTCGTTGGGTCAATCCCACCTATTGCTGATAACAAAGCTTGCTTTTGGGAGGGGCAATTTTGCAGTACTTCAAGTGTCAACATAGTGGATGGTGATTGAGCCGGATCCTCTACTATATTATAATTCTATGCTACTTGAGCACGAGGATTAAATGTCTATTTATGTACTATTCCCTTTGGCGGCTTTATTGTTAGTTCAAGAATGATGGGTGGTATAACTTCTGACGAAGTTGTTGTCAAACTACTAGGTTGATCTGTAGCCTTATTGTTCGACAACTATGGATTCCCATAATCTCTTTTCCTTGTCGATATCAAAGCATCATTTTCCTGCTTTGAGATGGATAACATAAGCACTTGGGATGGAGAAGCATGATCGATAGCAACCAGATTAGTTTTTGGGTTTGGAAATGGATTAGTCAATACTGCTGAAGTGCTCGAAGTTTTTAAAAATTTCTTGACCTCAGCCCGATGCAGACAATCTTTCATCCAATGTTCTTCATCACATATGAAACATGGTTGACCTAGTTCTTTCGCCCAGTAGGGCTTTCAGAATATTTTTTAGGAGGTGTATATTCCTGTTTCTTCTTCTTGTTTTTCCCTTTCTTCTTGCCCCCTGGTTGCTTCAGTTCTTTGCCTTTGTCAGATGACACGGCATTAACGTCTGAGGTAGGACGTTTGTCATTTTCTTTTTTACTGGAAACTGCAAGGGCTTTACAAGTTTGAGCTTTTGCAGTTTGCGTACTCGAGGTACCAATCATGCCATCACCAGCATGAGAGTCCCTGTTTGATTTAGGAGGTGGAGGAACGGAAAATTCTGGTCTAGGAGTGTCAGGAATTTTGTCATAGAGCATACCAGACTGAGTATAGATCAAGTCTAAATATTGCGCACAAGCAATAACTTGCTCTTCAGTGACAACTCCTCCTTTCGCCACATGTTCTATAATAGAAGGTGATAATGACTTAATAAACCACTGAGCTAGAATCTGATCAGGAACATACGTCTTTACCATTCAATGACGACGTTGCCACTCATGAATATGTTCATGTATGTGAGTGGTTGTTGTCCTTTTAAAGCTGGTAAGGAGTTTTGTTCCCGTTTCGTACCTTATGGGTAGCTAAAAGTGGGTTAAAAAGGTAGTGGAAAGGACACTAATGTTATCGAATGAAGCTATAGGCAATTCGATGTACCATTTGTTGCAGGACTAGTTAGGATTTGCTAGAAAAGGTGAAGCCTAATCGAATCATCATTGAGGGTGTTGGATGAACACCACAAATGAAAGGTCATTACGTGATTCGATGGATCTTCACCTAGATTTCCATTGAATTTAGGAATATCTTAAGGAAGTTTATGTGGAATTGCTGGCCACCAAGGGGCATAAGCTATTGGATCATTTGTTAATCGGTTCAAATATGGTAATTCCAGAGTTGCTACGAAGGGAAACTGTTGATTCAAGTTCGGCGAAGCATACCCAGGATAAGATGGGATCGCCTGAGCAGTGGGTCTTTGCATACCAACATAATGTATCTGATGTAGGTAACTTTGATAAGATTGATGGGCATAACCATTATAGTATGGTTGTTGATAACCGCTTTGAAAATGCGGTTGTCCATTACCTAAAGCGCCTTGTTGCTCAGGTCCTCGGTAAACTTGCTGGAATTGGGTTTGTTGATAATGCACCAGCCATGGTTGTTGAACCATTTTTTGTTTCCCAATACTGCATGATTGACCAAGATGTGGAGTCATAACACTTGTTTGAGCTTGAGTCGTTCTAGGTAAGGAAGCACTAATCTAAGATTATGGCGGAGTCGTAGAAACAAGAGGCTGTTGTATTGCAACCTGAGAAATTTGAGGTTGACATACAATAGGCTATGATTGTACTTGCGACACAGTCACAATAGCAGGTGTAGCGGTAATATTTGGCACAGGTTGGGTTGGTTGTATTGAATATATAACCCTTGGTTGTTAAGGTAGTATTGGTATCCAACCACTGGATGTAATTCTAGTTTGACCTTAATTTTGTTGTGGGCTCTCATATGGTTGTTCTCTAGGAGGGAACAATGAAAAAGCATACTACCGCTCGTATGGTGGTAATCTAGTGTTCAAAGGATAGACGGGTCTTTGAACACTGGGCTGCCCAATTTGAAACTGGTATGCAGGATCAATTTGCTGAGCTTCAACATAAGAAATGCCAGATAGGATTCTAGAGGAACCAATGGGAACAGATCATGTCGTTGAAATAGTCCCTGGGTGGACTCCATCTAGTGATTGACAACTAGTTGGGACAGATGGTATACCAGCAAACATTGTAGCAGTGGTAGTAGGAGGTTTTGTTGTGGCTGTATCAGATGACACAGTCCTAGATGTTGACAGTTGTTCAAACATATTCAGTCTATCCAAAAGATTTCCTAGCGATTCGACAGGAACTTGCGATGAAGGATGATTGAAGGAACTAACTTCAAGAATAGAAGGGTATAAGTGGATCCCAGCTCCAAAATGCAATGGAGTACTAGATGGAAGATCCTCTACAACTTCTTTAATAGCAATCAGTCCAGGTGGAAGAGGTAGGCTATCAGGTCTGTAAAATATTTTTGGGGCTGAAGAAGGTATACTTTCTACCGCAACAGATACTGGAGGGGTGACACCTTCTGAAATCTGGAACTCAACTCCTAGATGTTCAGGTGAGTGAACTTCAATTTCTAGTTTAGCTCTAGATGGAGTTGTTTTAGGTATTGAGGCATCTACTGTTACACTAGGGTGAGTTCTAATGTGCTCTTGTAATCGTGGAACTTCTTCTGTAAATGCAGATGTACCAGAAATGATCGGAGTAACTGTAGTCTCTGATGATGTTGAAACACAAGTTTCAAATAAAAAAATAGAGGTGGACTCAGTTAAATGAGACCGTTTCACCCAGAATGGTTTTGTTTCTAGAGTCAAAGATGGTTGACTCACTAGCCTCTGTGAACAATGGGGTTTTGATTGAATTTCTTCCACGATTGTGGATTACTTGATCAACTCAAAATTAAAAGGGGAAAATGTTATTCTGAATTAAATGATTTTTATGACACTTTGACACAACTTGATTTTTCAATTTTTAAGAGTCGAGAAAAAGCTAAAGGTGACTCTAGTCGCCTTCGATTTTTAATGAGCTCGAAGTGGCAAGTGCTTAGATGGACCTTTTCCTTTAAGGAGTCGAAAAGGAACGAAAGTGACTACTCTGGAAATCTAGGCAGAGGGATTACCAAACCAATCACAAAACTGCAATATACACCTTGGTGGTAAATTAAAGAGAAATTACCAAGGACTTTACGTGCAGTAGTCAACCTTCCCAAATGCTATGTTCAATGCATTGCGATTGATAGGGCGGTAGACAGAACTTCCTAAGGATAAAGGCTATCAACCTATTGTGGTCTCCCAATATATACTCGACGGTACGGGGAGCACAAGTCCATACTAGCACTTTCCATATCAAAGAGGAGGAATCACCCAACCTTCGATGAAAATGATAGTTACCAGGCTTTACAACGCTGGAATACGTCTCTAGCCTAGACTTCTAGATGTTGTGCATTAGGTTCCAAAGCGTTTTTATGTTCATTAAGGTTTATTTTAGAGTTGATATTTTTTAAGAAGTTTGCCTTTCAAGGTTCACCACGTGATGTAGATGTAAAATTCCTAAATATGCAATCTAAAATGATAAACATTCGTTTGTTTTCTTTTAGCAATGAAAATCCTAGCTACTAAGGAAAGAAGAGTATGATTCTTTCAACAGAGAGTAGAGAGCACACACTAAATGCACTTTTCCTAAATCAATTTTTGCATGCAGTCTAAATGCAAATGCACAAGCATGTATTTGTTTTTCTCTTTCCCTAATGTGAGAATGACAAAAAGAAAACTAAGTACAGATCTGAACTACTTTTCTTCAAAGCGACAATTTAGCAATTTCTTTTTTCAAAATGAAAGGAATACTAAGACGACACTTTCAATTTCAAATGTAAGACTACTTTCGACACTTCAAATATTTACAATTCAAATCAAATACAATGGAAAAAGTAAAATCGACTATCTAGAAGAGGAAGACTTTACAAAACTCTTCTTTTTGCTTCACAATGATAGTTGCAACACTTTTGAATCAAAAGACGACAGTTCGATCAAGCTACTATTTGCAAAGGAGGACTGTAAATGATGAAAAATACATAAAAAAACATTCACAATTCCTGATCAATGGAGAATGAATAATGTAAAGGAATAAGGCTTCAACAATGACATACTAATCATAGGCAACAAAACTACTGAATAGAGCTAAAAATAACGAAGAAAAAACCAAATTCTAGAGACAAAAACAGTATCATTCAATCATCGCACCTGTCCTTAAGGGAAATAGGGATGCATCTCATCTGCAACACATGGGAGGTGCGATGCATCTAGATTGCCAGTTAGAGATAGTGCGATGGACTAGGGAACGAAACTGAGCTTGGTTTTCACTCAAAATTTGCAGCTAAGTTCAGTGGTTTAGGCTAAGCTATGATAGGCAGTAACAACAAAGTATAGGGGTATGATCTTATGAGGTTAATGCGCTACCACCAGGGCATATAGGATGTTTGTAAGTCAGATGTTCAGTTCATAAACCAACTCAGAGATTGACTAAAGCAGTGTTGATCTACTTTGCACTGGCATAGCAAGTGCAGTTTGAAGGCTAGCTGGCTTAATTTCAAGCTCTATTTGTAGTTTATAAAGCAAACAACAGTAACAAACAAATAAACTATTTGTTCCCCAGCAGAGTTGCCATCTTGTTTCCAGGAAAACTAGTGTCTTTTCGAACTACTAGTCCCACTAAGATGTGTAGCTATCTTAGAAACAAATAATTCAAAGCGCTTCAAGATTTCCTTTATGTATGATAGATAAGAGAGAAGCAGAGCGCACCAACCTATATCTTCCGTTTGGCTCCTTGCTTGTTTCCTCTCTCCCTTGATAGAGCTTGCCACTTTTCTCCTACTTGTCTCGCTTTAGAGAATATATGTAGAGGAAAAGCAATAACACACCATCAAAGCATCGAGATCTATGATATCATAAACAATGCAGAATTAGAAATACAATAACCATACAATTGCATCCACAAATAACAAGATGTACAAGTACACAATTATATGCAGAAAAATTCAAAGAAATTTATTGATAGTAGAATAGAAGAGAGGATTACAACCCAGCTGCCTGATCCAGCATCATCCTCCCAGCATGAAAGCCCTCTTCACCTCATGAAAAGCAAGATCACCCAACAATACAGTGTCTCAAAGAGAAATCAATAGCACTTCCTTACAAATTACAAAAGTCCAGCCTTTAGATATTTCAGATGAGGGATCCATATACAGATGTTTGTATAGGGGTGAGTCAGCTTCTGGGTTTTTTATTAGTGTCATTTCACTAATAGTTCTTGGTTCTACTTGGAGATATCATGATCTCTTATTCATCCCTGGGCGAATTCAAAGAGGCAAGTGTCATATGAGAAGTTTCTAGAAGATTCTTTGGGTTTCCACTTTGCAAACTATCTCTGCCATTTGTCTATTCTTGCTCATCGCACCCTACAGAAGGATCTTTCAGTATGCATCACACCTCTTGTGTGCAGCAAGTGAGATGCATCGCACCTTAACCAAGGAGCAATCTGTATGGTCCAATTTTGACCAGTTCTGAGTGTTTTTTCAAGGAGAACTTCTGGGAAATGATGTAATCAGTTGACCATGATCCTTTAGGTTTTGAAACAACACTTTTAGGGGCCCAAGAGCCCTTGGTTTATTGATATATGTGATTGGGGTTGTAGTGCACAAATATGTCTATAACACTCCTAAACATGATCGGTAAGGCGAGTGGCAGAGGACTGACGAAATAACGTCAATATCTCCATACCAGAGAGGTAATTGGAAATATGAAAGGAACGCTTTAGCAAGCATCACGAAAACAGAATGAGAGGTGGCAAGCTGGTCTACATACCATTTTGTAGCATCTCTAGTGAGCGTTCGTTGGAAGAGTCGAAGATGAATGGATTCATCGGTAATGGAGTTGGATGAACACCACATGTGGAAGGAGCGAACATGGTTGGTCAAATCCTCTCCAGCATTACCCTCAAACTTTGGGATGTCTAAGGGAAGTTTAGTTGGTAGAGTAGGCGAACCATGATCGTGATGTATATGGTCATTTATCAACTGGCTAAAATCTGGCAGATTTAACCCAACCATAAACGGGAGCATGGGGGCTGTCAGAACAGTTCCTAAGGTTGTTCTGCTAGATGTGACCATCGGGGTAGAATCGAAGCTAAGACTAGGTTGGGTTCCTGCACTACTGTGGGTCTAGACATAGTGATGATATGCAGTAAAGGAGGCTCTAAATCAAAGGAGGAATTAGATGAACCAGGAGAAGATTCAGTATGGGGACTCAGAGGGATATGAACTTGGATCTGACGGGGAGTAATATGCCCAAGCAAAAATTGGGGATGAAGGCTTAAGAGTCTCCGTGACAATTGCCTTGGTGGTGCAATGGTGGTAAGACACAAGTGACATAGAAATGGTGATGAGATACCAGCAATATGCATTTGTCTCTGTGAGCGGAGATAAATTTATTATGTTAAGTCTTGTCTTGGCGGCGTAAACCAAGTGGCCTTCGCTGAAGGTGTGCTTGTGTGTGCAAGTGTGTTTATTGATTAAGCCTAGATCATGTTTCAAAAAAGAAAAAATCTTGCTGAAAATAAATTGAAATTAACAACAAAAGATGAAGAGCAAAATGATTAACTAAACCCCACCCAAACTGGGTTTGCAAACATTGTGCTGGTTGGTGGTGAAATCAACTGAAAACACACTAAAAATTTCAAGAGATCTAAGTGTCAGTGTGATTGGGATCAAGTGACACTAGGTTGCTAGAAAGTGGTGTGGCAACAACAAAAAACCAGAGAAGAAGATTGCTGCAAAAATATATGTAGATGGGTGAAACACCTAGGGCAATTGATGGGACGCTAAGGCCAATGACCAAACAAGGTTTACAATGAAACTATGGATGGAGACAACCTATCTTTATAGATATGAAAAAAAAATTACAAATTTGGAAAATATGGCTGAAAGTGCTAGAGAAACTCAAACTTCTTACTAAGCGAAATTCCTCCTTTAAAGGTGGAAACATACTAGAAGCCCTAGGGGCTAAATTCCACTTTGAAGGGTAAATCATAGTAGATCAAGGCTGAAGCGGGATGAGATAGAGGTCAAACAACCCAGCAGACAACTCTAAGAAAAACTCAAAAACAGATCTGATAAAAACTCAGAAACCATAAAATCACTGGTACTGACCTGGTTTCAGGTGGGATCACACTTTTTGGACTAAAAACTTTGACTTTGGATCCTTGCTTCTCAGTCAGATAATCTCAGAAAATACGATCGTCTCTGTCACGGCAGGTTCGTGTGACCTACGAAAAAGACCAGAAAACTTGTGAAAGTCAAAAATTTAACAGATCTAGGGTTAAAAAGCTAGAAAACAACATTAAGAGAGCGAAAAGAGGAGAAAACCTAAGCTGAAAAGTGAAGGTCACCCAGGTTTCTAGATCTCAAGTATAAAGCCAGTGGAGTCACCAATTTTATTGAAGTGTTTTCTTCTCAAAGATGTACGAAAAGAATCCACTTAAGACTGTGGATGACAAATAGTCTCAACAATATAAATGGCTGCTAAACATTGTATATCTGTAGCAACTAATCGAAACAAAAACTGCCAAAGTCCTGATCTATGCCACAATCATAGTTAAACAAGAAAAAAAAATAGTAATAACTCCAATCATCCAATGGAATCCAGATATACAAAGAATAGTTTTTATTATAGCACCTGTGCAGGGAACAAATAAATTTCACTAGTCCCCCTCTATGGGATGGTTTCTTGGCTATCCTCAAATATCTTCAGCTTATGTAGAGTCTCTCTCCTCTATAATGTGTAAACCCAATGAATGAAATGTTTGAGCTCAATGGGAACTCAAATGGACAAAAAATGGAGGTGGACAAAGAAAATAATCAAAGTTACAAGACTGAGTGCAACAATGAAAATAATCAAAAGTGAATAATGAATGGAAAACCATTTAGATGAAATGCATCTTCTTTCTTTACAATGAAATACCGTAATTCAACAGTAGATGGATAAATGGCATGATAGCTTGATTAAAAAGAAAATTTTCCAAAAAGGAGATTTCGTGCTACTATACGATTTGATATTCCAATATTTCCCAGCTAAACTTCAAATGAGGTGTCTGGGCCATTACGAAATTACCGAAGTTTATGAAAATGGAACAATATGCCTTACTACAATTGATAATGTCAGCATTTTGTTCCTTGTCAATGGGCATTGTCTCCGCCTATACCATTTGAGACTTGCCAAAGATTATTTTCTTCATGAAATCGATAATGATGCTAATCTGCAGCTTGTAGCTCATTGGGGTAATCTCCCCGTGTCCAAAATTAGGAATTTTTTTTTGAACAAATTTTCTTTATTTTGTACATAATGTGAATAATTTTTTTTTCTTAAAAAAATTAATAATAATAATAAAAATAAATCATCACTAAAAATATTATCATAGTTGTTGTTTCCTTAGCCACAGTCGTTGTTTCCTCAATCACAGTGTTACCAGGAATAGTGTCCACTTGGAGCTGCTATTCCCACTAAGACTGGTAGCTATCTTAGAAACAAACAAGTTAAATCTACTTTCGCTTTCCTTTATGAGAAATAGATAAGAGGGGAACAAAGGACACCAACCTCTGTCTTGCGCTTGGTTCCTTTCCTAGTTCCTCTCCTTTTTGATAGATCTTCACTGCTTCTTCTTCGTCTACCCAGCTTGAAAGAGCACCTGTAGGATCAAAGCAGCATAATACTATCGAAGAACAAAGATCTATAGTCATAAATAATACAGGATCAGATATGTATTAACCACACAAATGGGTATACAATCAATCATACAAGAATGTGGAGGAAAACATGAATAACGTTAATAATATCAAGAATAGCAAAGAGGATTACAACCAATTGTTCTGACTCAGCATCATCCTCCAGTAAGAAATCCCTTCTTCACCTCATGTAAAGCATAGATCACCCAACACTATGATGTTACACTAGCAAACCAACAACACTTCTCTACAAGATACAAGATTCCAGCCTCCAGATCTTTGTGATGAGGGATCCATATATAGATGATTGTAGGGCGGTGAGTCAACTTTTGGGGTTTTTATTAGTGTCCTCTCTCTGATATTTCTTGATTCCACTTGGAGATTGATGATCTCTTACTCATCCCTAGGCGAATTCAGAGAGGCAAGTGTCAAAGGAGAAGTTTCTGGAAGATTCTATGATCCTCCACCTCGCAAAGTGTCTCTACCATTTCTGCATTCTTGCCCATCGCACCTTACAGAAGGACCTTCCAGTATGCATCGCACCCTTTACACTAAGTAGGTGATATGCATCGCACCCTCTACACTGGGCATTATGTATGGTCTAGTTTTGACCAGTTCTAAGCAGTTTTCTGTGGAGAACTTCTGGGAGATGATGTAATCAGCTAACCTTGTTCCTTTAGGGAGTGAAGCAACACTTTTAGGGACTTAGGAGCCTTTTTTTTATGGACATTTATGATTGGGGTTGCAGTGCCCAAAAATGTCTATAACAGTTGCCCCCTAAAGCATGAGGTCGTTAATCTTTTGATGTCGGGTGAAATGATTTATCATGAGGATCCGAAGTTTTTTCGAGCTAGGAGGCGACCTGTAATAAGATAAAATAAAATACATTATCTTCATAATACTTTTCATGATCTAGCTAAGGCGGGCATTCCCATGCTTAGATTTATAAATTCATTTTCATGTACATAGGACAGACAATCATCTGTGTAGAAAACTGATAATTTGGACAGAGTCATCATCCTTTGATTTGGATGATCATCTGTTTGGCAATGATGTACATTTGATGTCTTTATATTCCTGAATATATCGCAGCCCAAATGGATGAAACTAGATCCAGGGTCTTCAAAACTCGTTCAATCTTTACTCGGAGTACAAGTCGATCCATGTGAAGTATGTTCTGGAGTCGAACATGGAAAGACATCCCCTGATTACCAGCCAATGATGTAAGCTGTTAACATGCGCAAGAGGAATCACCAATAATGACAACGATCCTCAAGGTGCTACAGTACAATTTCTGTGGTGTGAAAAAGGGACTTGGCATCAAACACCACACAAAATCTCTCGGTCGAAGGCCATTGATGTAAACATGTTGCCGAAAGTGAGAAGCTTGCCATTGAGGCATGCAAGCTTCAAAGTACTACAAGGGGTTGTTCCTAGGTCGACTTCTTGGATAATGAGCTAATGTCGACAAGAAGTGACCCATCATAGGAGGGCCTTAATGCATCCCACATCTATGACATGGAAAGGAGAAAATGATTTTGGAGGTGAAAGCGATCTGATGATATAGGGTTCAAGGTGGCGGTCATGAAAGAATGGAGCGTGAATGTATTGCAGCGGATGAGACACAGGCAAATACTTTGAGTGACTTCTCTTGAACATATCGGCGACACTGATAATGGATTGGTAGTGTTAACCCCAAAGATGGATGGTGTGACGAACCAATGGTGATATGACCGGTGAACGGAATAACCCAACCCGACTCAGACAGAGTGAAAATGTCATGTTCAAGAGCGACTTGCTACCAATAAAGTTTCAGCAAGTTTTCTTCCCAATTTTCCCCAGTCATTGCTAACCAACACCTCTTTATTTTTATTAAGCTTGAGGAGGATAACATATGCTTGTTCTATAATCCGCCCTTCGAGCGAACCCGTTGCTATGTTTTAACGAGCCTAGCGACAGTGAAACTCGTTCGCGTCCATTTGGACAAGTTTATCGCTATTGGTTTTAACGAGTTTAACGACAATGATAACTCAGTTCTTTTTCAGTTTTAGAGAGTCTAAAAACGGAAGGAAAGGAAACTCCAATGATTCTCTTTCGTCATATAATCCATTAAGTCTGAAAAAGCATAAAATAATACGAAAGGGATGAATTTTCGATAGCTTTAACGAGCCGAACAAGACAAGCACTTGATCTTTTTGTGTAATAATCCATCAGGTCCAAAAAGACTAAAATCTAGAGGAGGGATAACACTTCCGATGATTTTAACGAGTTGGAGAGACCAATCGCTCGACAATTTTTTCATATTTTATGAATTAGGTGAAAAGAGCTTAAAGGAGACTTGTTTTTTGAGGAACGAGTGATAATTTCGGGTAGCAGCTGATTCCAGGTAAGGTTTGGAATTTTCCAATCACGGCAGTGTCACAAGGATGGCTATCAAAATCACTCTTCGCAGTTTTTCCTCAAAAGGGTAAACAATCAAATGGAGGTGTATGATCGACTAAAAAAGTGGAGATGATGATGAGAACATGACCAAGGCTTAAAAGCTGATGATAATGCATTCAGAGGTTATTTATTGGAAATCAGTTCATTTTTAATGAGATTAAACTCTGGGGGAAACATTTGCTCATTGCTTATGTTTAATTTTTAACGATCTTGAACTCCACGAAAAAACTGCTCATGGCAGTCATATAATAAGGATATCTCATCTATAGCTACCATTTTTATGGAGCTTGCACCTTTCAAAGCTTTGGCCTGGATCCTTTCTTTATGCAAGTTAGGAAACAACCAATCCTACGAGTTTAAGGGTTCGAGAATCTAAAAACTACGAAAATAACTGGTCACTCTTCGCTTGTATGCAAAAAGGTTTTGCATGCCCCCAGGTATAGTGAAAAATTTTCTGGTTAGCATATAGAAGTTCTTTTTTCGACAAGACAGTTTCCATCCACATAGCAAATAGAAACACTTCTTGGCTTAGTCCATCTGGACAAGGGTGGTTCTAAATCCCAACCTCCTAACCTTGATGAGGGAATCTTATTGAGTCTAACTCCCTTTTCTTGTAAGGACGGGTGTCAGACTAGTCATTTTTCTTCGCAGAAACCTACTCTATACCCAGAGTTTCCCTGCCAGAGCAGGCCAGGGTGCATGCTCCCTGGGTTTCAGTCATGTCCTCCTGAATTACTCGCGCTCTTCAGGTGGACGGACTGGAGATTGATGAGACATTCCTTGCGTGAAAAGACCATATAGGTATGGCATTTGACTATTAGCTATGTGTGAGCCAGGGAATGAAAGCTGGTCTACAAGCTGGACCACGCGGCCATCATGCAGAAAACACATTACTCTAAAGAGCGAGGAGACAATGGCTCCCATGCTATAAATATAGTCACACCCAAGGAGTAGATTATAATCTAGGGGTCCTTGGACTACCATCACGTTCATGTAAATGGTTTTCCTTCTCAATGTTATGGTCACACTAGGAAGGATCCCTAATGGTCGACTGGTTCCTTTGTCGAAGCCTGTCAGATTTCTCATCTCAGGCGAAAGCGATGGCGAACCAAGCGCTTTCCAAGCAGTCGAGGAAAGGATACTCACAGAAGCCCCTTCATCTATGATGGTACCAACCATGACCGTTCTGTAAGCTTGTACAATGATTCGGAATGGTACACTTGCCAGTAAACAGGGTCTACCTAGTAGATTCCAATCGAAGGAAACGACTAGGTTGCTTGGAGGTGGGACCGAATAGACGGCCGAATACGACTCTGATGAACTTCCTTCCTACGGTAAAGGAATGGGTAGACTTCCGCCATGTTCATCGGAGTCTATGTTTACGAAAAGAATTTCAATGGTGTTGTTCTCATTCTCTTTAGTGACTGTATCATCTGAAGATAGACCTTCTGAAGGCAAGACCTGGTCAACTTCCACCTCGACCTTTTGACTTTTCTCTGGTATGGATTCAGAGGGTTTATCTCCAATGATAGATGCTTCGACCAACCACAAAGGCATGTAAGTCAGATTTTCAACCAGTGATGGACTCGACAAGAGTTTCTTATATCCAGGAGGGAGCTGTAGCAGTGAACTAGGACGGTCATCCAAAACTCTTTTAGATTCATCTAGGAAGGGACAATGATGGATGACGTGATTTCCTTCACACAGTTACAAGGAAATTTGCAATTCCTTTTCTGTCCAGATACTTCGCTTTCACTAGTTGACAGTGTACTTTAACCACAATCGGAGGTTGATGACACCGGATTGTGCAAACAAGGAGACCAGTCCCTTAAGATCTGAGGGATGCAAGGACAATCTTGATGATAGTGGTCTCCTCTGCAAATGACACATGGAGATTTAGGTTTAGACGGTGCAATGTGAGGATTTTCGCTAGATGACGCATTGTTGCTCCCTTTTGCTTTTGGTTCCTTCTTCTTCTTTTCCTTTTTCTCCTTCCGCTTCTTCTTCTTCTCAGTTACTTGATCTTTAGCTTTACCAGCTTCATCAAGCGAAGAGGAAGGAGGAGAGGGGGAAACGAATGAAGTAGAAGGTTGAGGGGTAACTCTAGTGTCATCTAGTTGGTGACTTGATTGTTCAGGAATTACAATATTATGAACGAAAGAGGTAGAGAAGAGCCATATCGGCAAGCCAATCGTCAACCCTGGAAGTGACAATGTGGCCATATGGGGTGCACCAACATCTCCCCAAGAGGAGAAAGGACTAGGATTTCCTCCAAGGGGAAGTCCTTGGTTGGTAGACTCCATTTTTCTCAACCTAAAGACGAACGAGGGAATAGTGATGTTATTCCGATTAAAATAAATTTTAGATGCTTTGACACAACTTGTTTTTTCAATTTTAAGACTTGAGAAAAAACAAAAGATGACTCTAGTCGCCTTCGATTTTTAATGAGCCTGAAGTGAAAAATGCTCAGATGGACCTTTTCCTTTAAGGAGTCTGAAAAGGAACAAAAGGGACTACTCTAGAAATCTAGACAGAGGGATTACCAAACCCATCGCAAAACTACAGAATACTTTTTACTGTACGACAATCAATCTTCTCGAATGTTGTGTTCAGTGCATTACGATCGATAGGGCGGTAGACACGGCTTCCTAAGGATAAAGGATATAGCCTATTGTGGTCTCCCAATATATACTTGACGGTACGTTGGAGCACAAGTCTGTACTGGCACTTGTCATCTCAAAGAGGAGGAATCACCCAACCAACAATGAAAGCGACAGTTACCAGGCTTTATGACGCCGGAATATGTCTCTAGCCTAGACTTCTAGATGTTGTGCATTAGGTTCCAAAGAGTTTTTAGGTTCATTAAATTTATTTTATAGTTGATCTTGTTTAAGAAATTTTCCTTTCAAGTTCACCGCATGATGTATATATACAATTCCTAAAATGCAGTCTAAGATGATAAACAATCGTTTAATCTTCTTTTGCAATGAAAATCCTAGCTACTAAGGAAAGAGAACTGAGGATCTTTCAACAAAGAGCACAGAGCACACACTGAATGCACTGTCCTAAATCAAACCAACAAGTAGTCTAAATGCAAATGCACATGCATGTATTTGTTTTCAGCCTTCTTAATGTGTGAATGACAAGAAGAATGCTAAGTGCAAATCTAAATTATCTTTCCAGAGCGACGATACTAACAAATTTCTTTTCAAAACAAAGTGAAGATAACGATGACACTTTTGCAATTTTGAATTGAAAATTGTTTTCGACACTTGAGAAACTACTAATTCAAATCACATACAAGAGTAATAGTATAATCAACTATCAAGAACAATGGGATTCTCTTCTATGACTTCAAACAACACTTGCGACACTTTCAGATCAAGAAACGACAGCTCGATTACGCTACTTCTTTGTAAAAGAGAACTAAAAATGGTGCACAATACATAAAAACATTTACAATTCTTTGCACAATGGAGGTAGAATGATAGGAAGGAAGGGGGTTTCCACAGAGATATACTGACCACAGACAACAAAACTCCTAAATAGATCTGAAAAGAGTGAAGAAAAACCAAAGTTTGAAGGCAAAATTAACCTTCTCTGACCATCGCACCTATTACATAGGGAATCCAGTATGCATCTCAGCTACTGCACACGGGAGGTGCGATGCATACAGACTGCCTTGAATAGAGGGTGCGATGGTACTAGTGTGAGACTTCTACTTGGTTTTTGGTCACAATTTGTAGTTGATTTCAGGGATTTAGGCCGAGTAAGTGATGTTCAGTAAATATAAATCACAGGGATTGATCTAAGGAGGTTACTAGAGCCACAACTAAGGCAATTAGAGTGTTTGCAGATCGATTGTTCAATTTATAAACAAAACCCGGAGATAGGCTAAAGTCGCATTGATCTACTTTGCACTTGCATAGAAAATGCATTTCGAAGGCTAGCTGGCTTGACTTCAGGCTCCGTCTGTAAGTTTATAAAACAAACAAATATAGACTAGCAAACAATCTATTCGCTCCCTAGTGGAGTCGCTATTTTGTTACGGGGAATAGTGTCCACTTGAAGATGCTATTTCCACTAAGACTGGTAGCTATCTTAGAAACAAACAAGTTAAAGTTACTTTTGCTTTCCTTTATGAGAAATAGTTAAGAGGGGAACAAAGGACACCAACTTCGGTCTTGCGCTTGGTTCCTTGCCTGGTTCCTCTCCTTTCTGATAGATCTTCACTGCTTCTTCTTCATCTACCTAGCTTCAAAGAGCACCTGTAGGATCAAAGTAGCATAATACTATCGAAGAACAGAGATCTATAGTCATAAACAATACAGGATCAGATATGTATTAACCACACAAATGCGTATACAATTAATCATACAAGAATGTGTAGGAAAACTTGAATAGCTTTATTAATATCAAGAATAGCAAAGAGGATTAGAACCAATTGTTCTGACCTAGCATCATCCTCCAGCAAGAAAGCCCTTCTTCACCTCATGTAAAGCTTAGATCACCCAACACTATGATGTTACACCAAGAAACCAACAACACTTCTGGACAAGATACAAGATTCCAGCCTCTGGATCACTGTGATGAGAGATCCATATATAGATGATTGTAGGGGGGTGAGTCAGCTTCTGGGGTTTTGATTAGTGTCCTCTCTCTGATAGTTCTTGATTCCACTTGGAGATTGATGATCTCTTACTCATCCCTGGGCGAATTTAGAGAGGCAAGTGTCAGAGGAGAAGTTTCTGGAAGATTCTATGATCCTCCACCTCGCAAACTGTCTCTGCCATTTGTCCATTCTTGCCCATCACACCCTACAGAAGGGCTTTCTAGTATGCATCGCACCCTTTACACTGAGTAGGTGATATGCATCACACCCTCTTCGCTGGGCATTCTGTATGGTCCAGTTTTGACAGTTCTGAGCAGTTTTCTATGGAGAACTTCTGGGAGATGATGTAATCAGCTAACTTTTTTCCTTTAGGGAGTGAAGCAACACTTTTAGGGACTTAGGATCCTTTGGTTTATGGACATTTATGATTGCGGCTACAGTGCCCAAAAATTTCTATAACACACAGTTGTTGTTTCCTTAGCCACAACCATTGTTTTCTCACTCACAATTGTTGTTTCCTTAGCCACAACCATTGTTTCCTCAGTCACAATTTTTGTTTCCTTACCCACAGTCGTTATTTCCACAATCACAGTTGTTGTTTCCTTAGCCACAATCGTTGTTTCCTCAGTAACAGTTGTTGTTTCCGTAGTCATAGTCACTGTTTCCACCATCATAGTTGTTGATTACTCATTCACATGCGTTGTTTCCTCTGTCACAATTGTTGTTTCCGTAGTCACAACCTCTGTTTCCTCATTTATATTTATTGTTCCCTTAGTCACAGCCGCTATTTCCTTGGTCCCAGTTATTGTTTCCTTAGTCATGAACATTGTTTCCTCGGTCCTAGTTGTTGCTTCCTTAGTCATAGCCGTTGTTTCCTCATTTAAGATCATTGTTCCCTTACTCACAACCATTGTTTCCTTAGTAACAGTTGTTGTTCCCTCTATCACAACCACTTTTTATTTCATTATGTCAATGTTTCTTTGTGCACATTGATGTGTCCTTTAAATACAATTATTGATCTTTAACATGCAATTTTCATTTTTTAGTGGTATATTATTCCTTTAGGGCAAGGAATTTTTTTAGCTTTCTCCTTATATGATGATGGAAACCCAATTTGTTTTATGGCTATCATTACAAAATATTTTATGAAAAATCATTCCCATAATTTTGAAATTTCTGTGAATTTTTAATTCTTTCTACAATTATAGAAAAATTACAATAATTCATATATTTCATTCCTTTCATAACCACTTACTGAATATCTTTTAATTCCAATCTTCCAATAATAAATGACCATAATATTTTTTAGGTCAAAACTAGAAATCTAGAAAAGTAATTCATATAATAGCTCTTACACCATCTCTAACTCTTAAGGAGTTGACATGCCACCCCATTTACTAAGTAACCTATTAAGATTAATGAATATTATAATTTAACAAAGGATAGGAGGTCTCATCACAAGTTAGCCTACCATGATCACAGGATCTAGTGGAGTGACATTACAATTTCTAGTCACCATGCTAGGGTATTGGCCTTTGGCTTTTGATTCAAACAATAAGAGGTCTCATCATGAGTTGGTTTTTTCATGTCATTAGCCCTAGTGAATAGCATTGTTTTTAAGTGGTCACCACGCCAAAACAATGGCCTTCTATAAATACCTCAAAAAAAGTTATAACAACAAAATTCAAAAAATCTCATAGTAAATGGGACACTGGCATCCCAAAGGGTTAAAAAGGAAACCCTGTCAAGGCTATGGACATCTGTTGGTAGCATAGGTCATCTCTATGGTATTGAAGTAAAACCAAAAATTACAAAATAGCTTGGATTTTTTTCCTTCAAAATTAAAACAAGAACAGTCATTGGATGTATTTATGGACATTCTTAAACCCTTTTGAGAATGTGGTGATGTTTGGTTCCTTATGAGAATTTTACTATAATTCTACATATTAGAAATAGTCTTTTTCCGTAAAATTAAAATTCAAAATTAGTATTTGTTTCATTGCTCTATTGATATGCTTGATATAACTATTACTTATATCCATCTAGTCCTTTGTACACATTTCCCCATGCCTTTGTTTTGTCCACCTCCTCTGGGGTCTTAATAAATCATGTTATTATTAGCACACACGAATCATAATAATTTCCTCATGCATCATAGATATATCATGACTTATATTTATCCTTTTGAAGGTCGCTTTATTGCACTACATTAATGTACCATTATCTTCCAAATGTGCCAAATATTCCATCTTGTCAAAATTTTATTAACGGTTGCAGACGACCTTTACTCTTATTGGGGATGCAAATTGGCACTAACAGATGTCTGTTATATGAATTTTTTAATACCATTACATGTCTTCGAAACTTCTATACTCTGTATAAGCTTATTTTCATTTATATTGTGAATTATGTTGTTTCCAAGTTGCAAGATTATGCCTTATTGAATAATAAACAATGGGTGGGAATTCAGTCTGATGTGAACCCACACAACTGTAGGTTTCAGAACATGCACACAAAATTTTAATTCAAGCTGGATGTATAGAGTATTTTGAACTTTTACATGGGTTTGACAATGCGGTAGCACTGGAATGCACTAAGAGTTTGGACAATGGTGTAATAGTAGTGATAAAAATACGCGTACAAGTAAATGAAAATGAAATAGAAGAAGTTCTAGGGTTCTCAATGGAAGGAGAAAAGTGGTACGAAATACACACCCCTCTTTAGAAGGCACCTCTTTTGTTCTTAAATCTCGTTGAATAATTTGTCATAAAGGGAAACAGATATAACCCCAATTCATTGCCTAGCCATGGCAGGAGATAACAAAGATTGTCCACTGGTATATCACCTGTTATGTAAGATACGATGTGGTAATGGGACATCATAAGAAACTTATGCAATCCATAAGACAAAAGGTAACTCTAAACCTCTCATATTTTCTTAATTTAGTATTACATGAAATTGCTACTAGATTAAGGACGTCCAATGACCAAGTTGTAGTTGTAAGTCACCATGGACTTATCAAGCTATTAGTTATAATAAGACTTAGCCAAGTCCAATAGACTTAGGAAGGGCTCTTTAGAAAACTTGATGATGATCAGGACACTCCTTTAGAAAATGAAACAATTTATGGAACATCTAGGGACATTCTAGATAGTGATAAGTAGCTAGAGGGAGACAATGAGGAAAATTTAAATAAAACTCCCATGTGTAACACCCTCCTTTGACATCCACCCAATTAACCATCCCAACTAGGGTAAACATGAGACGAGAGGCTACTACGATCATATTCGACCTCCTAGGTAACCTTAAGGAAGTGTAATCAACAGAACATCACACATAGTCATACAACATCATTAACAAAACCCACAGGAGACAAGCCCACCACTTAGATAGCTTGTCTCTAGATCCCACTACTGTTTCATGCCTCTGAGACCATAGGTTCTCTCATGCTATGGGAAAGGGATCAAACAGAGACCTAAGGATACAAGCATATGCCTGCATGTCAGTGACTCTTCAACAAACTAGCTAGTTATGTGCCAGTGACCTCGCGATTTAAGCCACTTTTTCAGGCCTAGAGCCTAGGCCACTACCCAGAAAGGAATGAAAGCTTGGAATCAATAAAATTATAGGGAAATAATGATGCAAAATAAATAAGCTGAACAAGACCTTAACTAGACCTCTACTAGCCATGACAGGCATTTCATCAAACATATCATTGACATGTGACCTACAAGTGTAAACAACATAATTAAGTGTAGGGATCTGATACTTATCTGAGAATCTCTATAAACCATTTTTCCCTCATACGATTTTTTTCATATTCATATATTAGGTCATAGACACATTATCCATTCATATAGAAGTAAAAACATGTAGAGATCCATACATAACTGTTGTCATAAAATGTGCATATAACCAACATAATAGGAACAAAAATACAATAAACATATCAACCATCAAAATCCATATATACACCAGGAAATGTACACATGAAAAAAAATGGAATTAATTTCTCATTAATCAATGCAATGAACCAATTGGTGATGGGAATACCATGTTCCAACTGACCATAGATTGGCTGAGCCAAGTCTCTCTTCAACTAATCACCCTTATGCCATATTCCAAGCATGAATGTGGTACTCATAAAATGCATCAAAAACACCAATCAATGTCAATTCCACTGGAGTTCTCTGCATACACCATTTGAATTTGAGTGCCTCCTAGTCTCTCAAGCTTTACTGTGCATTCGCAGTCCGATCTAGGGATCACAAGGCCCTACACCAAGACATACTCTCTGGGATCAACTATGCATTCCATCGCAAAATCACTAGGCTCGACACAGAGAAAATGCACCACTTGGATTTACCGTATATCCTACAATTCATGGGAAAGGATTCCTATTCCCACCAAGTCACACAACTTGGCTTTACCACAACCCACAGTCCAGTTCAGGTGTTACTAGGCCATGGATTCATGCATCCTCGGTTCAGTTCAGGGACCACTACACCATGTGTTTTTCAACTTGGAGATCCACCCCACTCAGATTTGAATCCAATCCAAGCATCCCACATAAACCAAATGAGAGAACCCAACTCATCAAAGCTATTAGGAAATGGCAAGGCTAGGCTAAAAATACTGTCACACGTGGCAAAGCCCATGCCATGGTAGAAAAGAAACACATGCAATCCCATGCATGCAAAATATAACAAGGAAAATACACAAGCAAGTTGATAAATACAATGAAGCCTACTATAACTACTTGATCCTACCTTTCCATACTTGATATTTTCTTCCTCTTGCCTTCTTTGCCTTTCTTGCTCAAATGCCAAACTACTCCAAGAAAACTCTTAAGTGTCCAATAGTATGAGAGAGAGAGAGAAAATAATGAAAGAACTCCAAAGTTAATCTGACAAAAGGTTACCAACTGATCCTCAAAAGCCTTTTTATTAATGAGGCCTCTATTTTCTTCATTTCCAATTATTTTCCTTCATTTTTCTCCTCACATGCAACCTATGACCCTTCACCTCCTTTTTCTCCTAATTTCTGTTATTTTCAAAAATAATTGGGCCAAAAATGTCATTTTTCCATTCAAAAGCCTTAGCCATTCCCTTTACCAATTTCCTTAGCCATAAACAACCAAATGAACACCCCAAAGGATGTATTTCTCAACATTCAGTTTGGAATAAGTGTCACATTCATTTGTGGTTATTGTTTTTAACTTTTATTACTTGAAATTTTCACTAAGGCTATTATAGAACCCTCCCCCTTTGGGGACAATGTCCTCGATGCTCAATCACTCATATACCTCAACAACCTACTGAAACAAGACATACTGCTTATGGATCTTTATAACATAGCTCGATGCAGTATTTAAAATGAAAGATCTACTTGAGAGAAGAACATCATGACAACATACTGCATAATGAAGCTTTATATCACAGCTCATTACGATATTTACAATGATCATCCTATTGAGTTCCAATCCACATGACATCATAACATCATGATAGCATAACCACATGATAGCATAATAACATGATAACATAACCATAATGAAATGACACCCATACCTCATAGTGGAGCTTTATAACACAGCTCGTTATGGTATTTACATCCATACACATGGGTACATAGAGCAACATCACCATAAATATAGATACCAAAACATGTGCCAAATCATATGCCAAAACACATATCAAACATATACCAGTCATCATATGTAAACGCATATCAAAACATCCTATAGCATATATCAAACCATCATAAAGCATATATCAAACAACCATAAAGCATATACAAAACCACCATAAGAAAATACCAAACCATCATAAACAAATATCAAACCACCATAAGCAAATAGAAAACCACCATAAGCAAATAGAAAACCACCATAAGAAAATACCAAACCACCATAAGAAAATACTAAACCACCATGTCAAGTTGCTTGCCTTAACCGATAAACAAGGAAGGATACATGGCCCGCATATGATCCACGATCTCCCATGTAGCTTCATCAGGTCCAAAGTGATTCCATTTCACTTTAACTCGCTTGATTGCTTGGTTTTGGAGCATGAGCACCTTTATCTATAATATACATTGAGGCTCTAGCTTGAATTCTCCATCTAGTTCCATTGGCAATACAGACCAGTCAATTACATGATCAACATCCTTAACATACTTCTTAAGCAAAGATACATGGAAAACATCGTGGAATTTCAGTGTTGGAGGTAGTGCAAGTCGACAGGCTACTTGCCCAATCCTCTCAATGATATTGAAGGGTCCACAAAACCATGATGCTATTTTGGCACATTATCGAATATGCAAGGAGCTCCTCTTCAATTTGATGCACAAGTACTCCTGTTCCCCAAACTGGAACTTTGTGAACAACCTGTTCCTGTCTGCATAACTCTTCTACCTATCCTGTGCTGCCTTGACATTCTTCTTCATCACCTGCATATCCTCTTCCATGTCTTCCAACATATATGGTCCAATCAAATACTTTGCTAATTGGATCACTCCAACTGATGGGAGTGTTACAACTCCGCCCATAAAATTCCTCAAAAGGACTCATCCTCAGTGACTCATAATAACCATTGTTGTATCCAAACTCTACCAAAGGGAGATAATATTCCAATTTCCGTTGCTGATGCATCACATAAATCCTCAACATGTCCTCTAATATCCTATTGATCCTCTAAGTCTATCCATATGTTCGCAGATGATAAGTTGTGCTAAAGGCCAACTCTATGCAGAAACCTACAAATAACGCCTTCCAAAACTTGGAAGTTAACTTCACACCCTTGTCTAACACAATATTCTTAGGAACACAATGTAGTCTAACCACATCTCTGATGACAGCTATGCAACATCACTAGTTGAGAACGTAGACTTCACTAGAATGAAGTGTGCAACCTTTGTTACATGTCCACAATGACCATGATGGAATTAGGCTGCTTCATTGTCTTCGATAACACTATGATGAAGTCCATGGAAATGACCTCCCATTTCCATTTTGGAATCGCATTCAGCTATACAAGTCCACCTAGATGTTTACACTCTGCCTTTACTCGCTGACAATCAAAACATCTAGACACAAACTCTACTACAAACCTCTTCAAATTAGGCCAATAGTAATATCTCTTCACCACTGTCAGTGTCTTATGATAATCTAGATGACCTTAATATGGTTTCACATGAAAATCCCTCAATATCACCTTCCTCTGTTCAGTACTATCTAATACATATATCCTATCTCGGAACCAGGCTAATCCATATACTCTAAGACGATAGTCCATGCCCTGTGCACCTACACCTGTACCTATACCATTACCTATACCTGTACCACTACATGTACATATACCTGCACCTATACCTATACCTGTACCATGACCTGTGCCTATACCTATACTATCACCCTATTGCAACCTATGCACAATATCCATATACCTGCCATCTTGTTGTCCTGCCTATAAGATCCCATCTCATAGGTATGTCCCATAGGAGCTCATAGCTGCCAAGTGATGTACCACCTTGTTCTCTTTAACTTTGATGTACCTAATCTCGAAATCAAACTCGTCGATCTTGGCCAACCATCTAGCCTACGTGGCATTCATATTTGGCTGGTTAAACAAATACCTCAACCCAATGTGATCATTGATAAGCACAAATTACCTTCCTCGAGGATAGTGCCTCGACATATTCAGTGCATGTATAATCACCGCTAACTCAATATCATGTGTTAGGTAGTTCTACTCATGCTAATTTAGTTTCTAGGACTCATAGCATGCCAGATGTACATCTGGCATAAGGACTCCATCAAGCCATCTCTTGCAAGCATATGTTCATACTACTAACTCCTTGTCCGGATATGCAATCTATATTATTGGTCCATGTGTCAACAACTGCTTAAGTTTCTCAAAGCTAACTTCACACTCCTTTGTCCATTGAAACTTCTTACCTTTATTTTGCAATGATGTAATGGGATAAGTAATCTGTGAGAATTTTCTGATGAACCTCCTATAATAGCCTACCAGACCCAAGAAATATCTCACCTCATCCACACCCTTAGGATCTACCCACTCCATGATGCCCGTTATCTTCTTTGGTTCTATTGCAATTCCCCCCTTAGAGACAACATGTCCCAAGTAATGTACCTCAATCTAAAATAAATTACACTTGTTGAGCTTAGCATACAACTTCTACTCCCTGAACAACCTCAACATTGATACTAAATTATTGGCATGTTCTTCCTCATTTTTAGAATATAATAATATATTATCAATGAACACAATAACAAACTTATCCAAATATGGAAGCAACACACTATTCATCAAACACGTGAATGTATCTATAGAATTAGTTAAGCCAAATGAAACAACAACAAATGCATAATGCCCATACCTAGTCCTAAACACAGTACTGTAAATGTCCTCCTCTTTGATGTGTACCTGATGGTATCTAGATCTCAAGTCAATATTTAAGAACACTACTCCTTCCTTCAACTGATGGAATAAGTCATAAATCCTTGGAAAAGGATATATGTTCATCATAGTCACTTTGTTCAACTACCTGTAATCAATGCATAATTTAAGGGTACCATCTTGGTTCCTCACAAAATAGACTGGTGCGCACCAAGGTGATACACTTGTCCTAGTGGATCCCTTTTCCAACATTTCCTTCATCTGCAATTTTAACTCAACCACATCAAGTGTGCTCATCCTGTAAGGTTCTTTCGATGCTGGAGCTACCCCTGGCACTAACTCATTCAAAACATCTACCTCCCCGTGAGGTGGAAACTCTATAATTTCCTCAGGGAATACATCCTGAAGTTGTTGCAACACTAGATATCTATTCAACATATCTGTATCCTCAAGCTCCTTACCCCTATCAATAAAATCTTGTACTGCAAATAGCTTGCACCCTTTCCTACAACTATGCTTTGCTTGCATACTTGTCACCATCCTAACTAATTTGGCTTTCTTCTTACCTTGCAAGGCTCTTGGTTCTCCATTGTCATCAACACACTCAATAGGTTTGTCATAGCAATCAACCTTGGTTCTAGGTAGATACAACCAATCCATGCCCAACAATATATTATGTGATCCCAACGGTAAAACATTCAAATGTGTTGTTGTAGGCATACAATTTAAATCAAATGGGCAAGCTCTTACCCAATCATGAACTCACTTATTTTTACCTGTAGCCAATTGCACTAACCAATAATCTACAAGCAAGTCCTTATTCAAACCACACTTACCCACCAAATGAGGACTAAAATAGCTATACTTAGATCTAGGGTCAATAAAAATAGAAATAACTTGATCTCAAAGCTTACCGCCCATCTCAATGATAAATGCTTGGTGTTCTGCTTTCCTGTTGTTCACTGCTACATAGATACGTGGAATACACTAGCCAACATCCCCAACGGTATGCACCTCCTGTGCACTGTATATCTTCGGCCTTCCACCCTAATGCTGCAGAAAATCTCTCCTAAGGTGTTCCTCACCACATGTCCAACACTCCAACTAACCAGTGCCCTCACGTCTATGCTATTGTTGCTGCTATTGTGACCCATGTCCCTGTCTAGATGCATTAAATATTTTTTGTGGAGCCACATTTCCTTTCCCATATGCATGTTGAGGCCTTGTCCTCTTGGGCTGCCATTTACCTCTACCTTTGTATTTTCCCTTCCATCCATGCTCAGATTCATTGTTATGCTTTGGTTGCTCATAGAAATGCTTCAGTTTCCCAATAACTTCCTCAAGTGATCAAGGCTCATCATACTCAATCCAATCTCTAAATACTAATCGAAAAACACTGACAAATCTCTGAACGTTATCCTTCTCATCATTAAGATACGGTATATACCTCAATAAGTCCATAAACTTGTTCATGTACTCTTTGTCTATCATTGATCCCATCTCTAGCATATAGAATTATTTTGCCTTGTTGTCATAGTACCTTTTTGACAAGTACTTTTTCCTGAAAATCCTCTTGAAATCCTACCAACTCAAGCCATTTGTCATGATGTCTCTTACCCACTTAACATCTTCCCACCAGATGTACGATTTACCTTTCAAGTTGAAGATAACTATTATGGCCTTCATGTTATCCATGTACTCATGCAACTCAAAGAATTTGTTCATCCCAAGTATCCAAGCCTCTGCATTTTCCGACTTCTTCACATCTCCATAAAAAGTAGTTTGTTTTGATTTCTTGAATTCATCCAGTAAGTATCCCCTATCATTCCTCCTATCAGGATGATAGCAATGATGCTCGTGATTTTTATCAGAACCAGAACTAGAGTAATACATGTAGTCACTGCCCATCCTTTCCAAAGTGTCCAACAACCTTCCATCTCTCACTGTATTAGATCTATATGACCTGTGCATACAAGGAGATCTACCTCCATATGCTCCATTATTTTCATCCTCATGTGCATGGATGATCTGAAGCGGTGCTTGTCGTTGCAGTTATGATAGAATCTCAAGAAGTATAGCGTTGACCTCTACTTACTTCTCTTGTGCCTATATGATCTGATCATTATCTACCTTACAACTCATTATCTCTTCCTTCAAGCTTCTCAATGTATCAGCCAAATCAAAGGTATGCCCCACAACATGGTACTCATCTGATGCATAAGGAGATGTTATGTAATCTACTGCCTTGCTAGCCATTTGATATTTCTCTTCCTACAATGCATAATCGACCAGATAGACCAAATCACAATAAAACAACATACCTTAGTATAGACTGGGGAGGATACCTTATCTGTAAGATAACCAAATTATCATGATACATGTGTAACATAATCATAACAATGTACAAACATTAGCAAGTAATTGTATCAACACATAATCATTACTCTAGTTAGGATCTAGTCCTCGATGCAAGGCCATATCAGCAAGGCCTGCTATGACCTCATGCATGAAAACAGCCATTACTTCATTATACACATTGCTACATGCAACCAACAATTTGCATAAGTAATTCCTAGCCAACTACAAATATGCATAAACACATGCAATCAAAGATAATTGATTAGTTCTTGAAATCAACCTACAATATTGATATATGTAATCAAAATATTAAAAATGTAACCTAAAATACAATGATGTAAGAAGGTGACATAAAATCAACATGTAAGCAAAAAATAACCATATACGGTCAGTCACATACTCATGTAAAATACTCTTCACGAAATCAACATCAAATTCTCCATGATAACCATACTACAACCCTAATCCAACATCAAGAAAATGCAACAAGTATATAGTGTAAGAGACACACATGAAACTAACATGCATGCATGACCAACGCATTCAACCCATCCAGTCTGAGAGTTGAACCATGCTCTAATACCACTTTGTAACACCCTCCTCCCACATCCACCCAAGTAACCATGCTAGCTAGTGATCCAAATGGATCCTAGAAAACCCTCTAAGTCTTCAAAAATTCAAAACTATCACAAAAGAAGAATATGTTAAAAAGTCAGATTACACTACCGGGAGGCAAGATCATGGAGAGAACAGTGAAAACAGGCTTATCAGAGGCTTAAAACAACTTTGTATAGCAGCCATCAGATCTGGACGATCAACAATCTAGATCTGATCAGAAAATCACAATCGGTAGTGGCAGGTGGAGGAAATCAAAGCACACCATATGGAACTTGTGATAGTGATCAACAGAGTCAAAGAGGACCATCAATCAAGCTTCAGATCGACGGCCCAAGTTGCATTGCAGTATCGCAATCGGAAAATACAAAGGAGCGCACACAACGGCCCGGGGTGTGTGCGATATGTGATTGCGATCAATCGCATCGCAACATCGCGTTGGCACATTACAATGGAGCAAAGCCGATATACATATGACTTGCGAAAACTAGAACCAATGGAGTTATAGATGATATTCTATATATTTTGAAATCCAGAAAGCGACAATTTCCTTTGTATTTCACGTTTCTACCAAATGAATGGATTACAAAGGAAATGTGCTCGATGCGATGAAACCGGACCCGAAAGGGTTCATTAATGCAAATATATATTGTTTCAAGTCTAATATGAGTGGGATTTCATATTTTAATGTATTTTAAATATAAACGGGAAATCACAATAAATGCAGGATTTCAGGCAGGCCAAAGGCGGTAAGTGGTTTGGGCCGAGCTCTGCTCGAACCCATACACTGGTGTTGGGCAGTGCATCCCCCATTAGTGGATTTTTGGGGCTTAAATCCCAAGTTTGGTAAATGTAGTGTAAAGACCCCACAAAATGTGGGTGCAGAGTGTGAGAGTCTAGGGTTGTTTGCCCTAAAATATTGTAATTTAATATAGAGTGTGTTGGCCTACCCATGGTTCGTGGACCATGGGAATGTATAAATAGAGCGAGCCTCTAAGTGTAGAGGTAGGGTTTTCAGTATTGATCTTAAGTGATATAGGTTTGTGAAAGATATTTGCACTGAGTCTGTAAGTCGAAGTCTTGAGTTGAAGGAGTAGGGAGAGGCTCTACAGCTGTGTGCACAGAGGCCTAGTAGAGTCCGTACCTGTGTGTGCAGACCACTGTAGCTATATGCGCAACACAAAGTTGGGATTGTAACATAATAGAAGAGTAATAAAGGCTAAGTTGATTATGAAATATTGTGCATCTATTCGTAGATCTATATGTTTATGCTTCGATTATATGTTTATGCATCTCCTTACAGTTTATGATTGCACGCACTTGTTATGAATATTGAATGATTGATAAGAATAGTGGGCCCACAAAATTAAGCTAAGATCTTTAATAATAGTGCAGTAAGGTTGAAGGATCTAGACCGCACCCCATCACACTCTTTATAGAGCTATGTGAAGGTCAAAAAGTTGTGCAGAGTAGTGCAAGTGTGTAGGATTGGTTTGCAAACCTCCCAGACTTCATTAAGACATTCGTAAGGTGCAAAAACCTAATCCCAGCACCCTCCCATACTACCTCGGGTGAGACCTTAGTCCGTGCACCGCAGACTGTTGCTGAAAGGGATGGTATTTTCGGGATTTGTTTGGCTAAATCACTTCTAAACCTGGGTCAGGCCCCAAGAAGCCAACAAATGGTTCCATTCCTGGGATCGAGATCTACTTAAGGGATGTCTGATGTCGAAACGCTAGAACCCTACGAAGAAGGAAATTGAAGAGTGGTTGGACTAGAAGCCTCATGAGTTCATGACATAGGAAAAGAAAACTCCACAGATACCTGAGAAGAGGTGGCTAGATCGCTAAGTATATACAGAAATCCATGAGATCTTCTTTGTGTCGTTCTCTTCATAGCTGTATGATTGGATCGCGAGGTTAGCCAACAGCCAGGGAAGGTATAAGCTCAATCAACCGATAGTGTGGACACTGGAGTTAGTGTGTAGGCTGGAGGCATCAGAAGATAAGATCACGTGGGCCGTAGACCATTGGCTTGACCAGATAATAGGAGGTTTTATCACGGAATTTGCGATAGACACAACTGTAAGCTACAACAAACCAGAAAGACATTTTCTCAAGGGACCATGAGGTAAGCACATCAAATCTTTGAATACCTAGATGAAGATGATATTATGTGAAAAATGGGTGATGTGAATACATTAATGATTGGAACAACACAGAGCAGAAAGGTCTACAAAGGTATCGAAGGGTTAGCAAACAGTCCTTTAATTTCACCTCCCCGAGCAAGCGAGGAAGAGCACGCTCAGGTTTCTCTGAGGAGTCTGGTCAATTTGATAAGGCAACGCATTCCGCAACTACCATCTCCACTTATGCCACCACTCACATCACTTCCTTCACCTCCATCTTCACCCACACCACCTCCACCAAACCAGCGGTTTAGCATGGCAAGTGCGATTAAGCTACCTGTATTCAGAGGAGTAGGGAATGAGGATCCAAACCAGTTCTGGTTCATGGTAAGGGCAGTGTGGGAAGCACAAGGGGTTATAGATGAAAACATTCAGAAGGTGACATTGGTGAGTGTGCTGCAGGATCACGCACTGACATGGTATATCAATCACTCGAATGATCACCCAAATGCAGGAATAGCAGAGATCCAAGATGCATTGAGCAAAGAATTTATCTAGCCAAAATCAGAGACAGACAGTAATCGAATTTAATGAGATTGCAATGCTTCCAGTCGAGAACCCCTGGGATCTGGATCAAAGACTGAAGACTATGATCCACGAGGCTAATATGACGCTAATGGATGCTCAACATTGCATGTGGTTTGTGGCGTCTTTGACACCACACCTGAGGATTACACTATCACAACAGAAGCTTTCAACCCAGGTAGAAGCATTGGAAATGGCAATAAGGTTGCTTGAAACACTAATACAGGATCCAGGATTGGGAGTTCAATAGATCCATGCGCAGCTTCAAACTCTCCACCTGGAAATGCAAAGCTCGAAGTAGGATAGGGCACCTTGGCCAGAGACGTGTGAAAAAGTGTGGTGCATAAAATGTAAAGGCCAGGGCCATGACAAAGACTACTGTCCAGTATTCCTGAACTAATTGGTAGGAGGGGGACCAATGCCACTGGGACCAAAGGCACAGGTAGGGCCAAGTACGACACCTGCGCTCTGGTGCATGATTTGTCAGGTGGGACGAAAGAACATGACGGACAACTGTCATTTGTTGCAGAAGTATACGCAGACTCACCAATAGTTGTTTGGAAATTTTTGTAGATCGGTGGGCCACGATGAGCGTACTTGTCACAGCTACGAATTAATGATGGAGCAGACCCTAGCATATAGAATGCAGATGGAAATGCAAGGCCTTGACCCAGCCGTGGGGATGGCGCACACTAGATTTCAAGGGCAAGGCCGAGGATGAGGAGGAATGGGGCTAGGAAGGGGCCAAAGATAGTTAATCTGCTACAGTTGCAGGAGACCAGGGCACTACGTTGGTGATTGTACCAACCCAATGAGAATATCTTGTTCATATTGTTCTCAGTTTGATGACAAAATGGTAGATTGCCCTACGTTTATTACGCAGATGCGCGAGAAAGGGGTACTTCAGACTACTTTGATGCAGAATATTCAAATGATGAGGTCCGAACCATGCAAAGAAGACCCCAACATGAACATGGTGCTCAGAAGTGGTGCGACCACAGGGGAAGATAAGGGGAAACAACCAAAGGAAGATACATTGGTTCGCAAGGCTCCTAGAAAGGAACCTGAGTTTGACTTGGAACGCACCAAGGAGACATTTATGGAAGCTAGGAAGAGCTTCGCGGAGGCCTCTACTTCAGGTAGTAACGATCAACCAGAGCCAGGAATGGATCCTTCTATGCTTACTACCATTTTAGAGACATGCATGAAGCTGTTCTGTGAAAATAGGGCAGTGAAAGGATTGCAGGAGTTGATAACTAGGTGCGCAAGGTTAGGGGAACCACACGTAGTCCGGAAACTAGGAAAGCATACATTCTGCACTGGGAGGGAAATGAGATTAACGACGGAGATTAGAAAATATGAAATGGATCAGGTAATTCTATACCTGGGCTCGGACGTAAATGTGTTACCAAAGCAGACATGGGAACGCATGGGTAGGCCACGTTATAGTGGTCCCCTATTCAATTATGGATGGTGAACCAACAAAAGATCTTGCCCATGGGGAGGTTGCAAGGGGTAATAGTGGATATCAAAGGCGTGAGCAGGTAGACGGACTTTGAGGTAATAGATATTGTGGATGACAACAACCCTTACCCCACATTGCTAGGAATACATTGGGCCACTGATATAAATGGAGTCATCAACCTGAAGAGGTGGAAGATGATATTTGAGAAAAAGTCTTTATGCATAGTAGTTCCGCTAGATCTAGCTGAAGGAGTGCACTACATTAAACCTGTTCGAGATGATGATAGCGACGATGAGCTGTATCACATTTACTAGATAACAGTGCAAGACTAGGATTAAGTGAACCTGACAACGGATGGAAGAATCTCATGGGAGCGCGATAGTTCCTATACTTCGGACTTAGATGAAGAAATCAAACACTGGAAGAACTGGTTGCGTGAAGTGACAACACTTAATTGCAACATGATGATTAGATCACTACGGTGTGTGAAGACTGAAGCAAGGGAACTGCCAACATATGATGGGGTAACAAGAGTGGATGAATTCTCGGACAAATTTGAAAGTGCAATACTGAAACAGTAGCGGTATGGCGCAATGCAATGGGCATTGCATGCAACACCTGCACTATGGTCGAATACACACTGGAAGAATATTGGAACCTGGCATAAATGTAGAAAACAGATGTGCTTACGATTTTGAAGTCCCTAGTGTCGGACGCGAGCAAGGCACCCAGGACAAACCAGTCTACATGCCCACCTGTGTCAATCGGTGCAGTTGTGTGCTGAGAAAGCACGTTCTGGACTAAGGATCGAAAATCATAACTCAACGCAACAACAAGAAAAGCGACAAACATTCCACGCCAAAGCCTTTAAAAAGCTATGCGGAATCATGAATAGAGTCTACCAGATGGAATGAGCTAATTGGGACCTGTGCGTACCAGCAGTCCGGTGGGCCTATAGGGCCATGCGTAAGAACCTGAGCGTGGAAATGGTTTCAAAGACGATGAGAAGATTCAAGGCCATAGTAGTTGGAAAGAATCCCCACACAATCACTCCTATAATTGCGACGATGCGTAGGGACCAGAGCGATGAGATTATGTAGCCATGGAAGGACGAACATATGCAAATTTAAGAAGCCATTCAATGAGGGAACCTTGAGCTTCGCGAACTCAAAGAAGATCGGGTACAACTATAGCAGGAAAGCATATTAATGGACGAGGATATTAGAAATATGGAAACCAAAATCTCGCAAGCATTACGCGTTGACAGAAGGACAGGGTCATATATGGGCAACCCTTCCACCGCACTAGAAGATTGTCGCCAAGAATTTTTGGCTATGCTATCATGGGTGCAACCGCACCTTATCAGACAAAGCCACAAAGGAAGCACACCGCATAAAGAAGAATCCGAGGCATTGATGGGCACAAGGGTAACTAAGGGAGGCCAGTGGATAGGATTGAAAGGTAACTTGAAGCCTCACAATAGTAGTGCGACCACCTGACTATCCGTAGGAAGTACAGTCTCAACGCTCCAAGCAGTTGAAAGAGAGTGTGGGACTATAAATGAGTCTACATGGGAGCTGTGTGACACGGAAGTTTCGCGTAGGATGAGTATGATGCATAGGTCGCATTCATGCACAATGGGTACAGCAGATAGTGGATGAATGTGTGGCAGACTTCCGCGAAGCACAGAAGTTGCTGGATGGACTCCGAGAAAGGATCACTGCACCAGCCGAGTGACTCAAGACAAGTCACGATGATTGTGTTGGGGGCCTATTGGGCAGCGGATCCCCCCATAGCGGATTTTTGGGGCTTAAAGCCTGAGTTTGGTCAATGTAATATAAAGACCTTGCAAAATGCAGGCGCGGAGCATGAGAGTCTAGGGTTGTCTACCCTAAAATATTGTAATTTAATATAGAGTGTGTCAGCCTACCCATTGTCTGCTGACCATGGGAATGTATAAATAGAGAGAGGCTCTAAGTGTAGAGGTAGGGTTTTCAACATTGATCTTAAGTGGTATGGGTTTTTGAAAGCGATATTCACTCTGAGTCTGTAAGTCTGAGTCTTGGGTTGTAGGAGTAGGAAAAGGCTCTACAGCTATGTGCGTAGAGGCCTGGTAGAGTTCGCAGCTATGTGTGCAGACCCCTTTAGCTGAGTGCACAGGGCAGAGTTGGGATTGTAATAGAGCAGAAGACTAATAAAAGCTAAGTTGATTCTGAAAGATTGTGCATCTATTCATAGATCTATATGTTTATGCTTTTGTTATATGTTTATGCATCTCCTTATAGTTTATGATTGTGCACACTTGCTATGAATATTGAATGATTGATAAGAATAGCAGGCCCACAAAATTAAGTTAAGATCTATAATAATAGCGCAGTAAGGTTCAAGGATCTAGACCATGCTTCTTCACGCTCTTTATAGAGCTACATGAAGGTTAGACAGTTGTTCAGAGCAGTGCAAGTACAGAGGATCGGTTCGCGAAATTCCCAGACTTCATCAAGACATCCCTAGGGTGTAGAAACTTGGTTCCAACACCCTCCCATACTACCTCGAGTGAGACCTTAGTCCGCGCACCATGAACTGTTGATAAAAGGGCATGTAGTTTCGGGATTTGTTTGGCTAAATCACTTTTGAACCTGGGTCAGGCCCCAACAAGCCAACAACTAGCTGCCATGTGTCAAGGCTAAGGAGAGAGAAAAACACCCTTAACGGGCGGTTAATCCTTGTACGAAAGAGCCACCCGAAATGAACCACAACCATTGGATCCAGATCGTCCAGATCAATGGTGGAGATGCAATAAGCGAAATAAAGGTGGACTCGATAGGAGTTATAAGGGGAATTTATATTATTTCAAATCCGATAAACGATAGTTTGGAGAATTTCCCGTGTTTTTAGTGTATTTCTATGTGAACACAAAAAATGCTATTTCTAGGGATTTCAAAGGCCCGATGACCCATTCCATTACACAAAAGGTGGCCACCATCCCTAAAATCATTTAGCAATTATTGCTAATGCTCAGAGGGGGATCTGAGCAGACAGATTGTTCCTATGGATCTATTTGTATTTAATATGTTTGCCCATAGTGCATTTATAAGTTTCTTATGCCAGTTTTTCTTGTTTTCTTCCAACATTTTCTTAATAATATTGATCAGGCTTTTATTGGAAGACTCAGCTAAACCATTACCTTGATGGTAATAGGTTGTGGAATGGCCTAAAGTGATATGGTATTTATGACAGAAAATTATCATTTTCTTGGATTTGAAAGCAGCAGCATTGTCAGTTATGATCTTTTCAGGACAGCCAAATTGGGACAGTATGTTGGTTTCTAAGAATCCTATAATCACTGTATCATTGGCTTGTCTGGTAGGAATGGATTCTATCCACTTGGGGAAATAATCTGTGGCAATGAGGATCCATTTGTGTTGGCCAAAAGAGGGAGGATGGATCTCTCCAATGAAGTCTAAACCCCATTATTGGAAAGGCTTTTTTGTGGAAATTGGTTTAAGGGGTAAAGGAAAAAGTTTTCTCTTGCCTTAAAAAATTTGACATTTGTGGCAAGAAGTGACAAATTTCTTCACATCAGCAAATAGAGTGGGCCAATAAAATCCAGCCCTTAGGATCTTATCTGCAATTGATTTCCAATAAAGATGTCCACCACAATCCCCTGCATGAAATTCTTTGAGCACTTTGTCAGCTTCATCTTTTATTAAACAATTCAATAGAATACCTTCATGATTTTTCCAAAACAAGGCATTATCTAAGATACAAAATTTTGAACCTTTTATTTTCAAAAACCTTTTCTTTGTTCTGGATAACCCTAGAGGAGCCTGCAGGTTTAATAATACATGAATTATATCAGCATACCAAGGTGATTCTGAGAAGGCCTGATTGATCTGTGGAGTCACCATCTCCTGTTCATTATCCAATTCATTGATATCAAGGGCTTGAAAGTTTGTTTTAGACAAGAGTTTAGCTAATCCCTGTCCTTTTATAAGTTTTGTAGGTTTTATTTCAATGTCATACTCCAAAATATTAGCTATCCATTTACCTTGTTTTCCTTCAATTCCCTCTTGAGTCAAGATGTCTTTGACCACAACACTTGGTACATAAGCTATTACATGGGAGTACAATATATAAACTTTGAAGTCTTTAATAGCTTTCACAAGTGCATAGGCCTATTTTTCTATGATCTGGTATTTTAGAGGTGCATCTCTAAGTGCTTTACTAAAAAAGGCTATAGGTTTTTCACATGCTTGATCATCTTTTTGTAGTAAAACAACAGCAATGGTATGTTCTGATGCAAATGAAAATATCATGAAGTCTCTATCAAACTTTGGACTTGTAAGGACTGGTGTTCTAGTCAAAGCCAATTTAATTTCTTCAAATGCTTGTTTGGCTTCTACTGTCCATTTAACTTTGGAATCCTTTTTTAACATGTTGTTAAGCAATCTGATTAACTCAGCCAAATTAGGTATGAATATTCTTAAAAGGTTTATCTTTCCAAGGAAATCTTGGAGTTCTTTGACATTTCGGGGGTGAGGTACTTGCAGAATGACTTGTATTCTATCAAGATCAATTCTGATGCCATCTTTGGAGATGATGTGGCCTAATAGTTTTCCCTCCTCTAGGCCAAACAACGATTTCTTAGGGTTTAATGAGATGCCATACTTTCTGCATTTTAGAAACACCTGTCTCAAATGATCTAGATGTTGCTGATCTAATTTAGAAAACACAGTAAGGTCATCTAGATATATGACTAGAAAATCATGAATTTCCTTTGCAAAAGCTATATCCATTGCTCGTTGAAAAGTTTCCCCAGCATTCTTGAGTCCGAAATGGCATTTTGACATATTTGAAAGTTCCCCATGGTGTTGTAAAAGCAATTTTTTCTTGGTCATCAGGATGGACTAGAATCTGGTTAAAGCCTGAAAACCCATCTAAAAGTGAAATCCTAGAGACACCTACTACCCTTTGTAAAACATGATTCATTTTGGGCAAGGGGTAATTGTCTTTCAAAGAAAGCTTATTCACATTCCTTAAATCGACACAGAACCTGATTTCCCCTGTTTTCTTCCTAGTAGGTACTAAATTAGACACCCACTCTGAAAAACTGATAGGAGCAATTATTCCTGCCTCATACATCTGTTTGATTTCTTTTTCAATTAAAGGGAGTAGTACAGGGTTAATTCTTCTGAGTTTCTGTTTGAATGGTTTCTAATTTTCTTTGAGGGGTATTGTAAGTTGAATTATAGAGGTGTCATAAGATTTAAGATCTTCATAGCTCCAGGCAAAAACATCTTGGAATTCTTTGAACAGTTCAATATATTTAAGCTTTTCATCAAGGGACAAATTTTTGGACAATTTTATCAGTTTTGGATTTTCCTCAGTCCCTAAGTTATAGTCTTCAATGTCTACTTTTAGAGGCTACATTTTGGGTTTCCTTGGGATATTATTAGAATCAAAGAAATCTTCCAAGGGAGTCAATCCTTTGGGCAAATGTTTATACTTTAAATCAATAATTTTAGATTCTTCTTCAATGATCTCATCAATATCTATCCCTTTCAGATCTTGCATTTCTTTATTGGTGAATTTAGTTGGACGAAGCATTTGATTTTCACTCTCTGCTAAAATGCCTGTTTGTATCTCATCCTTTTGATCAATCATGTTAGCAGTATCTATGTCTATATTTGTGCTAGAAAAATCTTCCTCTAAAGTTAAAAAATTGTTGATCTGAATATCATTATCAAACACCTGCCATTTCTTCACATTATTAGGTATGGTTGGCCTATGTCTAATCTCATCTGTGAACTGATGATTAGGTTCAAATAGTAATTTGCAAGTGCTGGCAAATGTTTCTAAGCTGTGAGCATGCAAATTATGTTTCCTTGGAATTTTTGCAAGCTGTGTTTCAAGAAATGTGTTGAGGATATCAGTTGTTGTTCCTCTATAGGCTCTCAGCCTGGGATCAATTGTGAGGAAGTTCCCTTTTATCTATTATATGATTAAATCCGAGTCTCCCAAAACTGATATCCTAATTGCCCCTAAAATTTTGACCAATTTAAGTCCTAGGAGCAAGGCCTCATATTCAGCCATATTATTGGTGCATTTAAAATCTAACCTGTAAGCATGACCCTCAGCATGATCATTTTGCAGGTTGTACACCCAAATTCCAGCACCTGCTCCTAATTTGTTAACTGAACCATCAAATTCTAAGTACCAAAGGGTTTCATATTCGTCGTCAGTATTAGGACTCTAAGTAATCTGTTGTATGGGAAAATATGGTTCTTTAGTTTCAGCTGATTTCTCCTGATTGTCTGATATATCACTGTTCTTAGAGATTTCCTAAATGTGGGCAGTAGAGTTTTCATTTGGAATTTATTCTTGTTCAGCTGCTAGAGCTTTGACATCAGTTGGAGGATTAGTTTCAGCATTGTAAATAATGAAGGAGTCCATGTCAGAATGCACGGAGTAGATGGGGAAATTCTGGGGTTTCTCTTGACTGCTCACTACATATTTCATTAAAGTTTCTCGGTACTATCTCTTTGGTTGACCAAATACTGAAATAGTAGCATAAGACATGTCCAACTATAATGATCCTTGAAGTTTTGCTCCCCAAGACCTAGACAATAGCATGTCGTATTTTGGTGGAATATAAGCTACCACTACGTCCATTAGAATAGTTTTAGCAAGGTATTGAACTAGGGATACACATAAATATTTAATGAGTCCTAGACAACTGACCTGGCTAGAGTCAAAAGAGAATAAGTCTTTGTATGGCCTGGTAATATCTAGTTCCAATTTCTCCATTACAGATTTAGGCATCAAGTTGTGAGAGGAACCAAAATCAAACATGGCATTATGAAGTATTTTATCATGTATGTTCAGACTTACATAAAAAAGGAGGAACACCTCCATCTACTGATTTTCCATTTACCTCTGGTCCAAAAACTAATTCAAGCTAGTCATCAAAAATATTTACTGAATCTTTGTTCACAGAAACTTGAAGTGATCTACTAATTTGACTTCTATAGACATCATGTTTTGCCAATTCTGACAATGGAATGGCTATCTTTAATTTGCCTATTTCTGTCTCAAGATTGAAAGGTTTTTCATTTTGGATTTTTGTATTTTGGACAGTGGGATTCTCTTGTTCTGCTATATTTTCTGTGTTTTTCTCCTTTTCAGGAGGAATGTTGTGGACTGAAGTTGTTTTCAAAACAATTTCAGGAGGTTCTTTTACATTTCCTTTGAGAGGGATAGCAGTAGAAGGTTGTCCGTTAGATGGTTGATCATCTGATACATCTTCAACTATTGGTTTATTTGGGCTAGGATCTGTTCCAGGAAGGACTTCTGCAGGGGGTTTATTGATTTTAATTCTGTTAGGCTGCTTGGCATCTTTCTGCTTAATGGTTTCAGGGACATCTATTCTTCTGCTTCTCAGATTGTATTGCTTGTGAACTTCATAGATAATTGTATCATGTCCCTCTCTAAAATCAAATGACTCACCTGACTGAGTTTGGATTTTTCAAGAGTGTGAGCTTCTTGGTCTTCTTGGGTTAAGAAAAATTGTTGTTCATTATTGAGGCCCATTAAGTTGATTTGAGTGTCCTCTGGTGGTTCATCAAAGGTTGAAGCTTCAGCAAAATTTTCTTGGAATGGGGGCTTGATATTCTGGTCAGGTCTAGACTTTCCAATGTTAGGGTTCTGGTTCTTCCTGAAGTTTGGATTTCTTACAGCATTACTTGGTTGACCATCCCAAGAGGATTTTCTCTCAATAGTCTCTACTCTATCCCCAAGTCTATCCATTCCTTTAATGATAGCATATAATTTATGTTCAAAAGCAGAGGGTTCTTCTTTAAGAGGTATCCTCCTTTCAGCTCTAGCCTGGGCTCGTTTAGAAATTAGGTTGGCCTCTACACTTACAACTATGCTCTGCATCTCTTCTAAATCCCGAGGGGCTCTTTCCCTAAGTTGGTATGCCATATTAGAATCAAATGCATCAGGAAATTTGATCAAAGCCAAATCTGGAGGAGGTCTGAGATTTTGAGGAAGAGCATTGTAGACATTATTGAACCTAGTACAGTAATATTGGACAGTTTCTTGAGGACCCCTCTTCAAGCCTTCATATTCTAATAAAATGTGGAGAGGATCTTTCTTCTTTTCCTATCTATTCAAGAATGTCTGATAAAGAGCTTGTGGGTCATTTATACTATTTGAAAGGAGTGCTCTAAACCATGTTCTGACATCTCCAATCAAACTTTGAACAAAAATTCTCATTCTAACATCATCATCATTAACTTCATATATTTCAAAATAATCTGTCATTTTTTTAGTGTGTTGTTGAGCTGTGTATGTGCATGTGCCATCAAAAGGAGTGATTTTGCTTTGATAGTCTTGGGGCATAGCCCCTAGATTGGTAGGTAAGTTCAGAGAAGCATATATGTTTGCCATTTTAGCAGGAATATATGTGACAACTGATGCAGTAGGGACAACAACAGGAATATGGACAGTGGATGGAAAAGTGGAAGGGGTAGCCTGAGGTTGAGAAAAGTGAGATGTTGATAGTGAAGTTGGAGAAGGGGTAGTAATCATAGGAATATTTGGTGTTTCATCATAGGTAAGCTTAGGTTGGATGAAGCTCTGCAAATGCCTGTCAGGCTGTAGATTTTCAAGGAATATTGGATCCTAGACTACATGGGTTAATCCAGATTCGGAGAGGGTTTCAAGTGAAGGAATTTCAAAATAGTTAGCAGAAAGTTTGTCCTCAAGGTGGATCGACCTCACAGGATAGGATTTTGATTTGAGTAAAGGCCGAGAAATAGAAGAACTTTCTGGTCTCTCTTGTCTTCTAAGAATTTTAGGAATCAGGTTAGGATTCTCAAACATAGGTGGGTTTGGATCAGAGTGTGATCTGGTGCAACGAATCATTTTGGAAGTCAGGCTTCTAAGTGTATTTTTGGTTTTTCTATAAATAGGTTTGACAGTACAACTTTAATTGTTTCTTTAAGACACTTTAGATATGAAAATTGTGAACCTTCTTAAAGATTTATGAACTAAGGACTGATCAAGTATTTGAAACAACTGTCTAATCTATAAGTTAGACCAGAGATAGACTGAAGTAGCATTCATTTACTTCTACCTTTGCAAAGCAAAAGCATTTCAAAGGCTACCTAGCTAACTTCAAGCTCTGTCTGTAGCTTATAAGGCAGACAAATAGAGACAAATAAACATTCAGAAGTCCCCAGCGGAGTCGCCAATGATGTTATCACTCAGGTTGTTCCCAAAGTTGTAAGAAAGGGAATACGTCTGAGGTAACCACAGACCAATATTTTAGACACAGACTCTAGCCAATCTACATCTAGAGAGGACTCTCTCATTATGATTTAACTTTGTTTTGAAAGGTATTAGGCTAGTTATGATGTTCATGGGTTTTGTTTGATTTTTGGATGGTGAGGTTCAATAGAACAAAGGTGTAAACCTAAGAAGTTCAGTCCATTGGGCTAATGGAGTCAATAAAGAGGGCTTTCTGGATTTGGTTTCTTAATAGAGGATGGTTTCACAGAGAAAGGTAGTCAAATAGGGAGAAAATAGAGATTTGTATTGGATGGGATGGGTTTAAAATGGTTGAAGGGTAGTTAAGAATCCTTCAACATATTTAACATAGGAAAATGGATGATTATTACTAAGGAGCAG
Organism: Pinus taeda; assembly: GCA_000404065.3. Taxonomy (NCBI): domain Eukaryota; kingdom Viridiplantae; phylum Streptophyta; class Pinopsida; order Pinales; family Pinaceae; genus Pinus; species Pinus taeda. The sequence continues at coordinate 77,068 of APFE030663556.1, forward strand.
TATAGAATTCCCTAGCAAACAATCAATATGAGATAATTAGGAAACAGGAGCAATTAAGAGTTACATTGTTTATTCTAATCCTGAAGAAAAACAGAGAATGATAATGAATGAAACACAGAGTGCAGTCAAGCAAATTCTGAATTAATCTTTATCACTACCATTTAGATTATGAAACATAGGTGATATAATAAAACTAGAAAACTTCAAAACAGAAGATATAGGGGACTTATTGGTCCACTGGTTGCTTCATGAATTCTGTGACAAGTCCAGCTCCTTCAATTCTACATCCAGTGAGTCCAGTAGTAGTTAATTCCAAAAGCTTTTTTATTCCAAAATTACAGTATTACAACAAAGTCTAAGAATGCCTCACCAACCCCAAATACTTCGAATGGGGGGGTATTTATACAAAAATATCTTTACAAAATATCTCAGAAAATATCTCATAGAGATAATATCTAGTGATGATTCATTATTTGTTTTTTACAAAGATAGAGACGAATAGTCTCGATAATAGGGAAAACATAATTGATGATGTGCTGGCTACATCATCCTATCAGATGTGCTGGAGGTAGACTTTGTAAGTTGGACCATAGTTGTCTTCCACTGATACTCTGTGTTGTCTACTCCCTTTCGGTTGGATATTTGAATTCTGATCTGATACACTTTTATCTATCTGACCCTCATTTACTTCTGTTCTCCGCATTATGGTAGATGACCCAAAATTTTATTTTTCCAAAGATACCAATGATAAGTTCATAAGATTCCTAACATATCTTGCCACCACTCTAGTTCTGGCAGTTTATGTCTCTATCGCTTTCTTAAAGTTTCATCAGTCTCTATATATCTAAAGAAATTAGGTGGGATGGCGAATAGATGCTTCACTTCATGCTCAATGTAGAATAAATTTTCTAAGTTGTCGTAGAGGGCTTGGCCAGTTGGAAATGCCTTTTCTCTTGAAGTACTTGCTGATGAAGTAATCTTATCAGTAGCATATTTATTCAATTTGTGTGTATAGTCTATGTGTTTCATCAGGTGGTCATTACTTCCCAAAGGACTTGCCAAACCTTTTTTATGCAAGACTGTGAACTTTCCTGTGAAAGAGTTGATCTCCACCTATATGTCCTGGCATCTCCTTTCCAAATTTTACATCAGAGTTCTCTTGGTTAGAACTCTCTTAATTTCCAGAATGGTGCCTATCCTGTCTGTGATTTGCAGTGCCTCCAGCTCTTCACTGGTCTTAGTGTTCAAAAAATGTATTAGCCGGTTTGCTTGTTTAAGCATCTGCCGCAATAAAGCTCTTTTCTTTTGAATCTCCACTTGGGTTGCTCCTATTAAATCAACCTGCTCATAAATAACTTGGATAGATCTCCACACACTAATAAGGAATTGATTGATGCTAGACCACAGGATACCTTTTATTTCTGCCAGAGGTTTATCTAGAGAAAGATCTTTTTCTAAAGCTCTCATCTTGTTCTCTAATGCTTTAACCTCTCTTATTTTCTCTGCCACACTTATCTTGGATTTGTCATAACTTTTTTCTACTTTTGCCAATTGTTCCTTGACCAGTTTCAATTCGGACACCTGGAATTTTAATTCCTCCATGGCTTTTATCAATTCCTCTGTGGTCATGCTAGTACTGCTGCCTGGTGCTATTGTTGTTGTTGTACCTGTGATTATTTATGTTGTGGTTGCTGGAACAGTGGGAGGCAATGCTGTTACAAGTGTGGAGGGGGTAGTAGTGACTACAGGGATCACTTCAGGTGGCTGGGAGGTTGACTCTCCCTACTTTTCTTTTAGAGCTTTCTCTAATGCCTTCTTTGTATCAGTTAACCTTTCACTGAGTTTCATGAGCAGGTGCATCATTTCCTTTTCGGATTTCTACTGTACCACTTCCGTAGTCTGTGGATGCATAGAAGGAGGGAGTTTAAGCTGCTTCCTCAGGGCAACAATATCTTCCTCTTTCTTCTTCATTAATTCCTTTATGCCCTTAGCATCTTTGGGATCATGTCCTAGTTCAATGATAATCTGCTCCAGAGATTTGATCCCATTGTCCTTAGCAAGAGAAGAGGCTTTCTACAAATCTAGCTGAGCAGAGGTGTTCTCCAAGGAGTTTTGCAATTTACGAGCTAACATAGCTTTATCAGCTAGTGTGGAGTATACCATCTCCCCAGTCTGTTTATGCAGCTCAATCTGGTCCTTAGGATGAATATCCTTGGCTATCACCTCCAGATTTGTCCTGATGTAATCAACTACTGATTGTGGTTGCTGCACCTTGGGCTTAAAATAACTCATGATCATTTTGCCCTCTTTAATGTCATACGCTGATATCAACCTTTGTTGGTTTGTGGGGGCCATCTTATATACTGATTGTAAATCTGAAGCCTTAGTGGGTCATTTCTAGCCTTTATCTCTATGAATGTCCTTTTGATGTCAGAGGCCTATTTGCTTTGTGGCCTAGTGGATGAAACTTCCACACTATGTTGCCTTTCTAGCTCTTGCCTGTGTGAGCTAGTTGATGTGTCCACCACTGGGGAAGTCTACTGGCTGACTACTCTTTCACCTCTTAGACTTTTTGTTGTTTCCTCAAAGATTTCCTCTTCTGACAGAGGATTGAGTCTTTTCCTTTTTTCCCCTGGTTGTTCTGCAGGCCCACTGATAGGTGTGGCTTCTTCCCTGTCTCTCTCCTTGCCTCTTTCCTCATTTAGAGGATTCTGTAAAATAGGAATCTCTTCTGCTTTGGTTTGGACTGGAGGAGTTTGTCCCTGCTGATCAATCATTGCTTGTTGCTCTGTGTCTACCACTTCCTTGCCCTTAGAAGACCCTGTGATTGGTGTGCTGGTTTCTTGTACAGGCTATTGAGAAGTTCCAACAGAGGATGTACCTACTCCTGTTTGTTGAGGGAGATTGAGAGATACTTGTCCAAAAGAGTCCAGGTCAAGGGTTTTTTCAAGGTATTTCATAGCCCTCTCCATCTTTTCCTGCTCACTAATTTGTTCTATTAATGTACCCTCTACCCAGTCATCCTGATTAGCAAACTGTTCAATTTCAGGGATCCTATGATGTACATAAACTGACAGTCTATTTCTTACTTTTTTGTCACTTATAAAGCTTTTTGGGTCATATGGTACCCACCAAAAACTTTTCTTCAATTTAAGTTGTTCCCCTAATATCTTCTCAGCATCTTCCCATGCTTCCCTTTTATGGATTACAAAAGGGCCTAACTGGTTTTTTATTCTCAGTTGACCCTTTTTCTTGCACTACAAAAGTGGGTTAAATCTGCATTGATAAGCTATCTAAAATACTCCAATGCAAATAGTCTCATAGGCACATATTTGGGCAACTTGAAAGGGCATAGTTCATAGCCATATATTCTGATTTCAGTGTGATTCTAGTACAAGTACCAGTCACCTATCTTGTACTGTCTGGAAAGCTGTAAAATCTTTTTTGTATCACCAGAGAGCCTAGGAGGAGGAGCTCCTATCATTAAAGTGGTGGCTGGATGTACAAATGGGTCAATGAATTCACAATAGGTATAAGGGGATTCACAAAAATTGTGGAAGACTGAGGTCCAAAAGGTCACAGACCTCCGCTCTCCTTTAGAATCCAATTTCCTGATGGAAAATGAAAAGTTGTCTGGCTGATAATATAGCAGAAGGTGGTATATGAATGAGGTGTACTTGAAGAGTCCTTCTCTGTCCAGATTTATGAATTGCTCATTGATTTTGTTGGCAATAAAAGTGGCATAGTCATACTTGATAGCAGGGGGCTATCTTGGAGTAAATATTGACAACAAAACTAAGGTGATCTCATCAACAAATTCACTGGTTTTAAATCCCAAGATGAAGGATATCATATCAATTATGAGATTTCCTATTTCAGTGAACCAGACATGCAAATATGGGGGTGGGCCTTGGGTCTGGCAATCTAGTTTCATAAACATTTGAGCAATACGGGTTATTTCTGAATTGGGCAATTGAGAGCCTTGCTCAAGCGAAAATCCCATGGAAAGAGGAGCCAGAGGCTAAGTGGTTTAAAATGTAACATCTCGTTGATGGATTCAATAGTTATGTAAAAGAGGACAGTTTGGTATGGGGTTATAACTACTTTACTGACAGGGTCATAGTTGGCATAGAAATTGTGAATAATATCTGGGAAAACATTGACTGAGGGAAGTAATACCTAGGAAGATTAGATTCCCATATTCCATAGATGTCAAAGTTTCTCAGATAACTATTCCTAATTCAGAAAAATGCCTGGAGATGGTTCATGTCACCAAATAACTCTTTTATTTGAAAATCTCTGTTAGTCAAGGGTAGATAATCCAGGCCTTTATGGAGTGCATTGAGGGGCGCAACATTTAGGTCTACGGGAGCTTCCATGTTTGGTTCTTGTGTTTTCAAACAGGAGGTCGAGTTTCTGCAGCAAAATGGGCAAAACAACAGTTCTGGGTGTCTTTATTTGAGAGTTATGGACTGAATTTACTTGAATTTAGCTCTTTTGGGTAAAATTTACAGAGGAAAAAATGAAATTACTAGTTTGGGAAGTGAATTGGGGTAAATACCTGTTTTTAGAGGCAAACTGGGTAATTGTTATAAACATTTTTGGGCACTTCAACCCCAATCATAAATGTCCATAAACTGAGGGTTCCTAAGTCCCTAAAAGTGTTGCTTCACTGCCTAAAGGAACAAGGTTAGTTGATTACATCATCTCCCAGAAGTTCTCCACTAAAAACTGCTCATAAATGGTCAAACCTGGACCATACTGAAAGCTCAATGCAAAGGGTGCGATGCAATACTTCACCTTCCTAGTGTACAAGGTGCGATGCATAATCGATTTTCTCCTCTGTAGGGTGAATGGCGGGAATGGATTAAATGACAGGGACCAAAATGTAGCGTGGAAGATCATGGAATCTTTAGAAGCTTCCCCTCTACACTTGCCTCGTTTATTTTCGACCAAGGATGAGTCAAGATCACTCATTTTCTCCAAGTGGAAGCAGGAACTATCAGAGACGAGGACACTAATCAAGATCCCAGAAGATGACTCACCTTCTCTGGTAATCATCTATATATGGATCCCTCCATCACAGAAGATCCAAAGCTGGAATTTTGTATCTTATAGAGAAGTGTTGTTGGTTTTCTGGTGTACATTCATAGTGTTGGGTGATCTAAGCTTTGCTTGAGGTGAAGAAGGGCTTCCTAGCAGGAGGATGATGCTGGGTCAGAGCACATGGTTGTAATCCTCTTGCTACTTTTCATCTTAATAAAGCTATTCTTGTTTCCTGCCATATTCTTGTGTACTTGTTTATATATGCATTTATATGGTTAATACACATCTAATCCTGTGTTATTTATGAATTTAGATCCTTGTTTCTTCGATAGTAGTATGTTGCTTTTATTCTACAGGTTCTTTTGAAGCTGGGAAAACAAAGAAGAAGCGGCGAAGTTCCATCAAGAAGGAGAGGAAATCAAGCCTAAGGCTCAGGTTGGTCTTCTTGGTTCTCCTCTTGTCTATTTTCATAAAAGAAAATAATAGTAGACTTTGATTGTTTGTTTCTAAGATAGCCACCCATCTTAGTGGGAATAGCAGCATCCGAGTGGACACTATTCCCAGATAACAGTATTGTGCAATCCCAATAGCCAGCAGACAATTTGGATTGCCCATTGCAAAAATATAGTAGCCAGTCTTTCCTCATAGACAGCCCAGACTGCTGTTTGTGCAGTTCTGACAGCTAGTCACCCAGCCTCCTAGAAGAAATTGCGCAATCTTTCCTATCCGTTCCCCAGGTATGTGCTATGTCATTACCTGAATTTGCTTTAGTTTTCATTGAGCAATGTCTTTCCGTGCATGTTTATTGTCTCTAGATCTTTCAAGTATTTATCCTCCTCTTAGTAGTATAGGATCAATGGCTTCGAAGAGAGCGGGATCAAAGGACACTGATGGAAAGGTAGATGGAGCAACATTTGAGTCAGTGTCCTCTACTCTACCGATCTATGAAGATACAAAGTTGCTTCTACACATGGACATCAAAATCAAGTGGCAAGAGGTCAATGAATAATTTGTAGGAACTTTTGAGGAAGACCTTGAAAACCATCAGGTGTATGTGAACAATCACAATTCCATCATGTACTGGATTGCATGCATATACTCCATATTCCCATGCACGAACATGATACACTAGATCGTCTCTCACACTATTCTCGGGATAATGACCTTGATCAGTGTTAATGGGATGAATCTTGCAACCTTTTGGGCATGAGACTATGATGAGATGTATTAGATGTTAGATCCCGTGACTATCATGAAGACACCCTTCAGCTTACCCAACAATAGTGCTAACTCTAGAGACATTCTAAAGAACTGGGTAAAGGAGCCGGTCCAATTCAGGTTGACACCAAACTAGATCTACAAGATGAGGATATTGTGAAAGGAATATCAACACTTGGTCATATTTTCATGTCAACCGTATGGCCAAGAAATCATGGAAATCTTCCCACAGAGTTGGGTGATCCCACTAAACCAACTGGCTAGAGAGGGAAAACCATGTAATTGGTTTGACATGTTGACTCATCAGCTGAAGGAACAAGTAATGAAGGCTTGATAGTCACCCGGAGGTATGCACGTAGAGATTTACATGTTCACCTACATCTTAAATGAAATTGGTGCCCGAGAAGAGTTCCCAGGCTTGGAGTGGCATGGTCACCAGTGAACACTGTTGTGAACACATATTTCAAGTTGTTGTGTGAATGCAGGTTTAGAAGAGTAATCACACGGTTGTTTGATCATTTTGTCACCCCAGTTTACAAGATGATATTTGAATAGGATCCACCATGCATGTCAAAGGAATCCATGGAGGAACTATTAGACATTGTTGATTGGTATGCCTCACCGTCTACCACATTTATCTGAATGTTCAACATGGAAAAGCCTTCACATATTCTATCAAAGTTTTCCTTGGACCTACTTGTAATCCAAGAAGTAGCTTATCACATCTCAACAGGATTGATAACTAGATTGCACTAGAAAAAGAAGGCACCTTGGCCCACTCTTCCATTGTGGATTGGGTTATATGAGATCTGGAGTATCAAGCAAGTGGATGTCGAAGCAGAACAGATAAAAAGGTATCCATTCAACCTTCGAAGTTAAAATCTATATGACACACATTGTATTGTGAAGGATCATTATATAAGAGTTCAATTCAACTCGATCCACGGGGCATTTCATTGGGCCGAGGAGGACCTATGGAGATATTGCTACAGTTTCTGCAGACCTAATGAACAGGTCAGCTTCGCTATGGAGTGGTTAGTCAAGCAACATGAAGAAGCATCACAAAGAGCACCAACAGTAGCAGCATAGGCAAGAATACCAGTGCGCAACAAGGGTAAGTGGAATATTTTCGATCACATGGAGGAGGAGCAAAGCTACAAGTTCCAAGTTGATATATAATTAGAGAAATCAGCTATGGATATAGAGGGAAAGAGGCATCAGTGCGACATGCGAATCACACAGAGGCAAAGGGATAAGGGAAGAATGGAGGAAGAAGAGAAGGCTTTCATGAGATAAGGGAGAAACTCTAGAAGGAATGAGAGTTGAATAAACAGGAGAAGGAAGCACAACAAAAACAGATACAACAGGGGGCACAACATGTGCAAATATATGAAACAATGCCCCTACAAGTAGTTGATTCATTAGAATAGCTAGCATCAGGAGAATAGGGTGAACCATCCCAACAACAAGATTTTTATCATGATATAGAACAAGAACTTCAATAGTTGGATGCAGACATGGAGCATCAAGAGTTGGAACAGGACACCGACTTCATGCCTTATCACCAAGAGGTTGACTTACTTGCTTCGCCACATCTAGATGATGAGCAAGTCTCACGTGACCAAGGAGGCATTGAGATATTTGGTTATTAGCCAGAGGGAGAAATGCACAACATCTCATTCGAAGAATCTCAACATAGAGTTGTGCAGTCTCACAACGTGTCAAATCTCGAGGATCATACATATCCTACACAAGTTGAGGAATGAGTGATCATCACTAATGTGTGCAAACATCGAGCAGCCTTAGCCAATTCAACCATAATGTATGCCATAGCCACTAGCTCAAGTGTTCACTTTCTGATAGCTAAAAATGAGTGAATGGCGAAGGAACTACAAATGGACAAGCAAGGAGGAGATTTGGTGACAACATCTTCCCAAGCTGAACTAAAGAAGGCCATACTAGATGAAGTATTTTCCCTTGAGACAATGATGTGAGAATTGTACTCCAAGTTTGGTATCATGCATAAGGTAGTTGTCCATCTCAACAGATGGCAGAAACGATGTGTTAGAAGAGCATGTATCTTAACGAACTTTCATGCTATTGTTGATGACATGCCAACATGGATAATGAAATACAAGGGAGATCTGCTTCACTTGCCTAAGATGATGAGGGCCAACGCAGTCGAGCTAAAAGCACATATCTGGAGTTAGATCTAGAACTATGAAGAGCTCGTGCAACTCGTCACTAGCATAGAAGCTTCCATGCATGATTATTCAAGAGTATGGATGTTGTGGTGTGCACACTTGTCATCCCATCTATTGGGACTCTCACCCAAGTGAAGACAAAGAAATAGGTCTGACTAGAGCTTGAATCATACTTCGACGAGTTGATATGCATTGCCACCAGCCCAGACTTGCCCATAAGTGTAGACATCATGAACAAGTATGTTGCTATTTCAACCTCATTGAAGACAATGATGCGCATGCTTTCCGACGAGTTGGACAGAGGAGCCCGAGAAGTGTACCTAGATGCCATTGAGGCAATATTTAGATTTCAGACAGATGTCACCACGGAGCACATGGACACCATCAAGGAATACCAATCATGGCATCAATATGTTACTATCAATTAGCATGAGGATGTTGAGGAGTTGGACTTCCATGGTTGTCTAAGTCAGAGTGATGTCTAGCCTAGATTGCTCAAGCCACTTTGTTTCACATGGGTAGATGTGCATTGTAATGTGAAGTCATATCAAGTGTAAGTCCATTTGTGATAGTTGGATGTAACAGTCATAGAGTAGGTGAAGGGTCATGATGGTATTTTAAATGTTACAAAGGGGAATGTCAAGGGTCACCCCACCCTTTGCTATAAATAGCCCCTCATAAGTCATTGTAAAGGCTTTTGGTCAGCCAAGATTCCAATAAGACTCTCTTGGAGAGGGCTTGGACAGTATTGTAACGAGCCTTGGCTTCTCCACAGCTTAGATATAGTATGTGTCTTTCGAGGAGCAGGCCGATGTGGCTATAACGTTCCACTATTTGAACTAGTGGCTAGACATGGATGTATTGTATGACTAGAAATTACACTTCTTTATATAAAAAGAGCTAGAATGTTTCATGCATATGTTGTATTGTATTCTATGCTATCTGGTTTACTTTAAATGATATATGTATTGGTTTTCTTATGCATGCATGTATGGACTATTCTGTATAAGTATGTATGAATCTTTCTAAAATGTGTCGTTGGTTTAACCGTCACTTTGGTTTTCTCACTAACTTGCCTTCTATGTTGTGATGTATCTTTGCTCGTGTGTTCCCTTCCAAGCCGAGTATTATTATAGGTTGCCAAGGGGTGGACTCATCTCAACCCTCATGTGTTAGAATGTCTCATGCACCTTCCTTGACTAACTACAGTTGTCACACCCTTCCTACCAATAGAGTTATCTTACTTTCCTCTATGCGAAATCGCGGTCAAGGCATTACCATACGACCCACTTCTAGGACTCCTACACCAAACAGTCTAAGGCTTAATTGGGACTTCTTACTGGGGAGATTCCCTGACATGTTGGTGGGTCTAACACCACCAATAGGTCACCAATATCAGGAGAAAACCAAAAACAGGGGCTTATCAATGTATTGGACCAACAAGGATGAATAGAAATACATTGGAAACCCTGATATACCAAAGCTCTAGGTGAAAAACTATTATATGATGGCCTTATCTTTGTTTACTAGGCCCTTTAAACTAATTATTTCAAAGTATCATAGTAATTGAAATAATTCAAGGAGTGGCATCAACAATGATGTTATGAATGATGATGTGGTAGTGCCAATGGAGGATGCATTGTTTTATGTACAAATCCCTTCTGCAGATAGAAGTGATCTCCCTAGGTTCAGTGCCTTCACCTAAAAACAACCAAACACACTACACTATATTTCCCTAGAGATATTTGAAATATAAGAAGAATACTTATTGATGTTCAGTGCAAGCTTCCTTCTTCTCTTCAATTTCTCACTCTATCTCCAGTTTTAACTCTCGAAAGAAGAACTTGCAAATTATCCAAGACAAGCAAAGAGATCAAGATATATAACATGATATATTCAAATAGTTTTAAATAAGATATTGAGGGACCTTATTTTACACATATATAATAAAAAACATGACTTATACAAAAAAAAATGCAAATTGTATTAATGATAACATAGAAATATTACAACCCTTGTTTAGGCCTTGATGTTGTGAATCTATCCCATCCTTCACATCCTTTCTTTTCCACAATGGTAAAGACTTCAATCTCACCAATGCATAAGGATGGCTTATGGACTTCCAAACTCAAACTAACATCATAAGGGTAGAATAAAAGTCTCTGAAAGCCAACCCAAACTCTATAGAAAGTATTGCTTTTATAGGGAAAATAAGGTAGTTTTAGATCCACCATACTAGGGTTAGATCCACTTTGGAAGGAGGTATGTTCCATAAGGTAAGTGATAAAGCCTCATTAGTAGGAATTATAATAATATTCAATATAAAATGGATGAATATTTTCTTGAATCTTCTAGAGGGGAAAGCTTTGAAATTTTATTTTATTTTTCCTCATTTCTAGGTGTCATCACAATTTTAGTAAAGGCAACCTGCAATGACCAACACAAGTTACATGCATGCAACCTATGTCATCATAGGTTATGATGAAACTAAGTGTGATGGAGTCTCAATTAGGGTTTTGAACCAATGTAATCCAAGCTTCTTATAAATTTTGGGAATATTTTTTATTTTTGACTTACAGGGGATTGATGGAAATTCTAACAGATGACGAGAGACCTGGGTTTGAGGCTTTTTTCTTAAGCGCAGAAAAATAACTCTAACATGCATGTTACCCAGTTTTTTTTTTTTTGCATTCTCTTGATGGTGTTGGATCCACCAACATCTGGGGGATCTCCCTGGTACGAAGTCCCAACTAGACCTTACACCATTTGGAGTAGGAGTCCCAACAGTGGGTGGTAATGTAATTCCTAGACCACAGTAGGGCGCAGAGATAAGTATGATAACTTTGGGTGGAAGCAAGAGTGTGACCTTGTGGAGAGTCAAGTGTGATGCATGGGGGTTCTAACACACAGAGGGGAAAAGAAGTGTTCCCCTTAGAAGCCTGTAATAGTGCACATTTTTAAAGGAACACACGAGCGGAATGAAATCACAGGCTAATATGTGGATTAGTCCACAAGTTGAAGTGATAGGTTAATCCAAAAACACACGTTCAACAAGATTCATACAATTTCATACAAAGTAGTTCATAATCAAACGTGTAAGTTAAATAACATACATTGCTAAAGGAACCAAAATAGTACAAATACAATAACAACATATGAATGAAAGTGTGTTGGCTATGATATTATTATTATAAGTGAAAGTTCCATCAATACATACACCATTGAAGACCACTACCCCCAATAATGGAATATTATAGTCAATAACATGTGCTCCTCCAAATAAGTATACTCACTCTATGTTGTGGAGAAGCCAAGGCTTGTCACAATACTCCCAAGCCTTTTCTAAGTCTAAGCCTAGCCAAAATCTTGGCTCCCAAAAAGCTTGTTCTATGAGTTATGAGGTTCCATTTGTAACAAAGGGTGGGGTGACCCTTGACATTCCCCTTTGTGACTCTTTGACTACCCTCATGACTCTTCAAATTATTTACAAATAACTCATTACATAAGATGATGACCTTTCATATTCCACTAATGACACTTCAAAATTCACTTACAACATTTTTACAATTAATATTACATTTTCCACATGTACCTATGTGAGACAAAATAGGATAGAGTCAACCTAACAAGAAAAAACACTATGAATATGAAGTTTGGGGAAATGCAAATATGGAAACCTTGATGCTTCTCAGCCATGTACTCATGCCAAGGTTGCTACTATGTGATGATGTCCCCAATCTGCTTGATGGTGTCTTTTTGATAGCAGACTCTTGCCTCCATAGAATCTGAGTATATGGTCTTGGAACCTGTATCCAACTCGTCCTAAATCATGTGCAACATGATGTTGACAACGATGGATGACCAATGTACTTCTAAATTTTATGTGCACTGAGCTCCAAGTCATCCCTAGTGGCCTCTCACCTTAGTTGCTCCATGTACCTGATGATATCTAGCCGAACTTGGTTTTTGTGTTTAGCCTCGATGAGGGAACTGATTGAAGGGATCTTGTGCATTCTCACCATGACATCCAAACTCTTCTACAACTATGCATATGAGTTGTTACACAAAAATATCGTCACCTTGATTATTTGCAGTCGGTATGGGTCTATCACCACCTATACCAGCCTCCTAAGCAAGTCTCATAACAAGCTTTAGAAATGAGAGGAAGACATAAAAAAAGTAATGTAACTCTGGTTCCGCACTTCCTCTCACTTTTGCCTGCGGGCCCACACCTTTTGTTCAGAATACCTGTGTACTTATACGCTCTGTATGTAAAGGGGAGGGTGCGTACCCCTGTGAAATTCAAAAGGCGCAATTTTTATCTTAAAAAACTCACTTTGGGTTAATTCTAGAGGTTTCTAGAAGGAATTTTGACGTGGATTGTTCGCTCCAAAGTGGTTCATGCATCCCAAAAGAGAAGGAGCTAATCCCTTGTTAGGAGGAGCTATCCCTTTGAAGTAGGACCTAGTAACTGCCCCCCATTGCACTATAAATTGAGGCATTGGGTTAGTGGCTGGAGAGGTTAGAAGCTAAATTTTTGAGGGTAAATGCTAGTGAAATCAAGACTTCCTATTTGAGCTTAAGAGGAGAGATCACATACCTTTTTGGCTTCATTGGGGAGTGAGTGAATCTTGTCAAAGTAGAGGAGAATTCTTGTTGGACCCTGGGAGGAGCTTGTACAACGTCAAGGCAAAGGTTGTAAAGTTCTTCTTCTTTTGAATTAATACAATCAAGCTCATTTTTCTCAACAAATATCTTATTTTATTTGTTTCATGGACTCCTTGAATTTCATGTTAAATATGTTTTATAATACTGGTTATTCAGGTGCTATTTAATCGTTTACCTTGTTTGTGTTTGCAGGTTTGCGACAAAGGAACTTACTTGGATCAAAGGAGCGAAGGCATCCCCAAATTTGCGTTGGACATGAGGTAGGCCTTAAACACATTTGTTTTCCATTATTTATAAAGCACATTTAGAGAAAGATAGTGTCTGGTTGGTTTGCTTGTCATTAGGTCTTCTTTAGATTCTAGGCAAGTCTATCTGTCCACAAGATCGACCTCATTCACGCAGTGGACAAAATGGCGACTCCACTGGGGACTTGATTGTTTTCCTCGTTTTTCTTTGACTTGAGAAACTTACCTTTTTGTTTCTATTTTTGGCTTGTTGTGTGTGGACTTGGGTAGACTTAGTGAATTTAGGTTTGTTTTCTACTTTTCATTATTTTAGTCGAAGTCTGCAGCCTGCCCTTGTATCACAGTGCGTACCTGTACGCACGTTTACTTTGTGTAAGAGCCTACACGCACCTGTGTAAAATCTGAACCTGCGTACCCTGCTAAAATTTTGAAATTTTTGAATTTTACTCTTTAAATTAGTTTTATTTTGATTTTGTAGTTATTATCCTCTGCCCATACCTACATGTGACTGGTTGAAATCTTTCCTTGGTTTAATTTCATTAGCATTAGGGTTTTAGGTGAAACTCCTAGGAGTTTTGCTTGTTGGGTTTGTTTTTCGATTTGGTTGTTTAGTGGCTCTGAGCTTAGAAGCTGTAGGGACTTCAGATCACCTTAGTGTCTATCAGCCTTCTTATGAGTCTGACCATTTATGAAATCTCCCCTTGTTGAGGAATCCGCTTTGAGTTTTCTCTTTACAAAACTTCGAAAAGCTTGTGATTGAAAGTTTGGATTTTCATTTTCAAAAAGAAAACAAAATTGGTTGTTCTTGAATTAATTGTGATTCTGGACAAATTGGTCCTTGGTTTGCTTATAGCCAAGTAAAACATCCTCAAAAAGACATTTTGTAAGATTTTACTTCAAATAGGTTTTCATAGTTTGTAGATCTTAAGTTTGCTTTGCTCATAGTTATATCAAAGATTTGCTTTAGTTATAATTTTGAATGTTTTTTAAAATATAAAAGATCTCTTTTGAAAAAGTTTGTCTTGGTAGCATTTGAGTGTTCAAATGAAAAAGGGAATTCTTGTGAAAATAATTAGTTGTCTCGTTTTGAGTGCATTGGAACAAATACTCTTCTTTTGATTTGTTTGTTAAGAATGATTTGTGTTTTCAAGTATTTGCATTTTCCAACACTTTCCTAGCTAGAACTTAATTGAAGAGAAAAGATCATTTAATCATCTTAAGTGCATTTTTGTAGTGATTTTGAGTCAAGTCTTTACACCACAAGTTTCATCTCCATC